>JARFJB010002002.1:1740000-1795000 GCA_036346205.1 Vesta saturnalis | reverse complement strand
TAATTTATACGAGATGGACGTTTAACGCTTCATGTTTATTTAGCCAGATACAACAATTTATCCATATAGCTATTTAGTATGTCAACACGATTGAAAAAAAGAGAGAAACAATCTTGAACGTTGGCACTACTTACATAAATTTATGACGTGCAACGGAACTTATATGAAAAACTCTATAGGTGCTAACTTAAAAAATTCCATAAGATACCAATAACACGGTTTAACCATTTTCATTCGTAGTTAATTAATTTTTAGACTTACCTTGCGATATAATGAAAAGTTATGTAAACTAAAATTTTCTTTAAAAATTAATCCTTAGTCAGATACTGAAAAAATTCAATCGAACACTTAAATTCTATTTTAGACATTTTTTGCCGCTAAATTACGCGTCGTACCAAAAAATTGCAAACAACATAATTAAATGATATGATTAAGGTCTATATGTTGGTATTTTTATGTCTTTAAACCAAAAACTGGTACTAATAAACCCCCCTATCCGCCGCTGAATTTCTACCAAAATCTAATCAACTCCAGGTGAAATAAAAATAGGGTAAGATACGAAATTGCAAGTACGTCAGTGCTGTGGTTCTGAAGTTATCGTGGATACTAGCATACATCCACGCGGGCACACACGCACACACACGCACACGTACACGCACACACGCATACACGCACACGCACATGCTACACGCGCGGCTTCAATTAGCCTCACATTCTGTAGGTGAGCATGGATTTTCTGTATAACTCTTACTTAAATATATATATATATATATATATATATATATATATATATATATATATATATATATATACAATTTGTCCCAAATTCGCTTCTCTATAAAGGGATCTCGGCTTCTGTTATACTTACAGCAAAGGTTAAATGGGGAAAGTTTTAGAGAGCTTAGAGCATTCGATATCCGGTTTCAGATTTACGATCGGTCAATTGGTTTTGAAAATATCGGCAAAAACCGAAAATGGCGGATTTCGTTTTCGCCAGTAAATCCGAAATGGTTAATTTGACAGCTGTCACAATGTGAGATTATTCGGACAATTTTTAAGACGAATAAGATGGCGTGTATGACATGTCACAATCGTCTTTGTTATCCCACAATCTGCCTCAACTTTCATTTTTCTTATGGCCGCCATATTGATTTTTCGATTTTTGAAAGACCGCAATATTTCCAGTTCAGTGATGTCTCATAACTGCATAAAAGATTAGAGTTTCATCGAAATATCATACTTTCTAAAGTTAGGTCTTATTTATTATTATTAGTAGGACATGATTTATTTGTCAGTAAAATTGGGTTTCATTTTTTCCATATAAGGTGGCTCTGACTTTGACGTTAAATAATTCAAAGTAGTGTTTTCATAAGTAGTACGCTTTTCTGTCATTAACATCACAAACGTGACACACAAATTGTAAAAGCCTGTTGAAAATGGCCGGTATTCCCTATTCAAATGAAGAAAAGTTTGACATGTTAGGGCTTTACTTGCAGTCAAACAGAAACGCCGACATTACCTCAGCGAGGTATTTGGAGATGCACCCGAACGACGGCAGCCTCATAAAACCCACTTCAGAAAAATTGTAATTAATTTAATTAACTATGGTGCCTTCGAACAACCTAAAAGCGGATACAATATTGATAATGAAAATCGTGACAGAAACATTTTACAAGCTGTCAACGAAAACCCCAGTGCATCGGTAAGAACGGTAGAACGGGAAAATCGTTTGTCAAAATCAACGGTACAAAGAGTGTTAAAAAGAATAACTACTATCCATACAAACCCACAATAGTTCAAGGACTTAAGGAAACTGATTTTCCAAGACAAATGCGCTTCTGCGAGTGGTATCCTAGAATGTGTAATGAAAATCCCGATTTTGTTGATCATGTCTTGTGGTCTGATGGGAGTAGGTTTACGAATTTTGGAGTTTTTAATAAGCACAACATTCATCATTGGGCTGTAGAAAACCCTCACGAAGTGGCAGAGAGACGTCTACAGACCAGATTTGGAAGTAACTTTTGGTGTTGGATTATTGGTAATTTAATCTAACTTACCTATTTTAATTGGGCACCTATGTATCATAAATTATTAATCATTGCAGGAAATCAACTTATAGGACCATTTTGTTTGACTATAACTTAAACGGACAGAGGCACCTAGAGCTTTTGCGAAACCAAGTTGTGCCGGCTTTACGAGCTACTCTCACCGAAGATGAGTTCAGAAGAACCTGGTTTCAACAGGATGGATGTCCGGCACACAACACCATTCAAGTCAGGAACTTCTTAAGGAGCAGTTTGATGAAAGAATTATTGCATTAAATGGTCCAATATCTTGCCTCCTAGATCCCCTGACCTTTCGCCCTTGATTTCTACCTTTGGGGTCTCACAAAGAATGAGGTCTACGAGTTTGATCCTCCTGCGACCATAGAAATCCTAAGACAGAGAGTTTTGGATACATTTAGAAATAGTGTTAATGGAAATACACTTGCTAGGGTTGTACGAAAAACAGTCACCAATTGTCAAAAATCTCGATGTAAATGGACGTCATTTTGCAAATCTGTAAATAATTGTAATTGTAATTTTATTGTAGGTTGTCAAAGGTTCAAGTATTAATTAAATTAATGACGATTTTTCTGGCTTTATTTTTAACACACTCATAGCTGGGAATTTGTCCCAAAACATTTGTCTTGTTGAGAGGTCGTTGTTTAATTTCATGTTTTATTGAAAATTCAAAGAATTTTATACATTATTTATTAATGTTATTTTGTGACAAATAAATCATGGCCTACTAATAAAATAAATAAGACCTAACTTTAGAAAGTGTGATATTTTGATGAAACTCTAATCTTTTATGCAGTGTGAGACATCACTAAACTGGAAATATTGCGCTCTTTCAAAAATCGAAAAATGAAAAAATGAAAGTTGAGGCAGATTGTGGGATAACAAAAAGCGATTGTGACATGTCATACACGCCATCTTATTCGTCTTAAAAGTGTCCGAATAGTCTCACATTGTGACAGCTGTCAAATTAACCATTTCGGATTTACTGGCGAAAAAAAAAATCAGCCATTTTCGGTTTTTCGCCGATATTTTCAAAACCAATTGACCGATCGTAAATCTGATATCGAATGCTCTAAGCTTCCTCTAAAACTTTCCCCATTTAACCTTTGCCGTAATTATAACAGAAGCCGAGATCCCTTTATAGAGAAGCAATTTGTATATATATATATATATATATATATATATATATATATATATATATATATATATATATATATATATATATATACAGGTGAATCTTATCTAATCCAAAATTAAAGGCGTGCTAGAACTCATCATTCTAAGCAAAAAGTTCATATGTACATGGGTCCGGAAATGCTTCGTTTCCGAGATACAGGTGTCAAAGTTGAAAAAATAAATCGCGTTTACTTCAATATCTTTCGACTGTTTCGAAATAGTTTCATGAAATTTCATATACGGGGTTTTTTTGGGATGACAAATTCAAATTTGTGGTCCATTTGGTTGTCGTTTCTAGAGGGCGCCAGCGACAACGATTTCGACCACTTTAAATCGTAGCAATTTTTTTGCTACACTGTGCCATTTTGGACTAGAAAATCGATTCTCCTATCTTTTCTTCTAAAAAAGGTATAGCTTAGTGATGTCGCCAGAGCAACCCTTTCCGAGAGAAACGCTTTTAAAACTCATGATGCATACACATTTTCGGAGGGTATTTTTTGACAGGTTTAATTGTTACTAAGTAACTTACTTGTTTACTTATGTACTTATCTGCCTCTTTGCGTTCATTGATAATAAAATTTTAATAAAAATCCATAATTAAATACGATAGAATGCCTAGACATACAACATGTATACTTTTAATATTAATTTTTTTCTTTTCTTTTTTTAATGTTGGATATTTTAGTGCTCCATACAAAGTTAGTTTTACATAAATAAACATTGTGAGTTATAAATGTATTTTTCTCGGAAAGGGTTACTCTTAGCGACTTCACCAAGATATACCTTTTGTAGCAGAAAAGACAGTAGAATCGATTTTTAGTCCAAAATGGCATACAGTGTAGCACAAAAGTTGCAAAGATTTAAAGTGGTCGAAATGGTTGCCGCTGGCCTCTAGAAACCACAACTAAATGGACCACAAATTTGAATTTGTCATCCCAAAAACCCGTATACGAAATTCCATGAAACTATTTCGAAACAGTCGAAAGATATTGAAGAAAACGCGATTTCTTTTTGTCAACTTTGACACTGTATCTCGAAATAAGCATTTGGACCCATATATGAACTTTTTGCTTAGAATGATGAGTTCTAGTACTTCTTTAATTTTGGCGGATTAGATAAGCTCACCTGTATATATATATATATATATATATATATATATATATATATTAATTCGTGGTATCAAATGTATGCTGCAGCGTACATATCTCATGAAGTAGCTGAACAGTTAAACCAGATGTTTGGAAATAAGTGGATTGGGCGAAAGGCCTCCAAGATCACCCGATTGCTGATTCTTATCTGTCGGGAAAAATTTAAACTCAGGTTTATTCTACACCAGTGCATACACCACTAGATTTATTAAGTTGTTTAAATATCGCTATTCAAGAGCTTAATCTCACTTAAATAAGACGAGCTACCACTGAATCAATGTTAAACCGAAGTGAATATTAGGTCTCCGATTTTTTGAGCTCGGTAACGGCTGTCGGTCACCTTTTTCCTTATCCTCAATATATTGCTATCCTATTCTTCCTCTCGTCCTCACAGGAATAACGAAAGGATTGTCTGTGTTTTCTAGGGTAATGTCATCGAATGTACTCACTTACTCATTAATTATTGCAACATGCGCGGTATCAGATTGAAGCTTAATGCTGTTCACCAACATGTGGAACAGTTACACTCTAACACTTTGTTTGAATCTGAAACCCCAGTCTCATCTGAAAGCTCCGGTTTACCCGACTTGAAATTTCCCCAATACAAGCTTGACTCTAATTTTCGATAAAAAGGAGCAGTGTATGCCTTTCTTAAGGGCAAGATCGCTTGCAAGAGGATTTCTTCTTTGCAGAATAAAAATCTGACGTGATTTGATTTAAACGTTCTGATACTAAATTTGTGAAATTATACTGTTGCATTTATAGGCCTCCATCCTAATGACAGTAACTTTCAAGACTTCTTTGATCACCTTATTTTGAAAGTTGACTATCTCGATTTTGGGAGAGTTCAATGTTCATAACTCTAATCGGCTACAATTTTTGTCTACTAGTAAACATACTGGTCATAGTGCAAAAACATTTGCTATTTCATGCGATCTCACACAAATGATTTCTGAACCAACAAGAATCCCTGATGCCCGTACCATACTCCACATATTCTAGATCTCTTTCTTACATCCAACCTACTTATTAATAAAACTTCAGTTCTAATTCGGGTGGTCTTAGAAATGCGGTGATCGATAACTTTGGGTTTTATCTGAGATTCGACGGTAGGTTGTTAGAAGGAGGGTGGTGTGGTTGTGGTGAAACTTAGGTAGTGATAAAAGAAAGCTAAAAGATCATAGGGAGATGAGAAACTCTTTCTTGAGCTTAACAGTATTAGATATATTGCGTAATCAATATCAGTAAGGTAGGTTAAGTGGTAGGCGAACTAGAATTAGAGCAAGAGGAGGTAGAGCTTGTTTTTGCGATGCTACGTGGATAGTAAGCTGGGTATGTTACGTGCATACATTTTGGGGCAGTTGGAAACCGTACGGATGCGGCCGTGCTCACCTGGAAGAGTGGTTAAGGTTGTTAGCCAAATAGATTTTCTATGAAAATACATTGGAAAGACTAGAATTGCTTTTGTTTTTTTGTAACTCCTGTCTTTCCTTTAAAAAAGCTCTAGTTCTTACTAAAACATAATATTATGCAATTATATATTTATATTATGGTATGTGTAGAACGTTTTATTTTGACTATAGTGGAAATGTCGAACTTTCGTGATCCACATCAATTGTTTAGTGCAAGAGCACACATAGCAGGCGTAGCCTTACTTGCGGCTGGATTAAGGTTAGAACTTTGCAGGTACGGTAGAGTCGAGGGTTATTAAATAATAATACTAATAATACTAATAATACTAATTCGTTGTTAAGAAGTTATGAAACAAACCTACAAAACATAATGAATAATATTTATTTGTGGATTCATAATTATTAACCAAATTCGTGTAACTATTAACTAGATGTTTGTGGATAACTCTAATTTTAAGCTACTTAATAATCTGTAAATGATAACACCTACGCATGATACATATGAAATCACTCACACCAAACGAGTACCTATAACCAAGTGATTCTTAATTATCAGCGGTTGATCACAGATGGTGATGATAGCTGTGTTGTTAAAACCTGTTCGGAATTAATAATTCCGTTAGTACAATACGTATCTGTGATAACGATTTAAGGGATGGTTATATTATCAACTGGAATAAAAACCATTGCGTAGGTCAGGGATGAAATAAGGGTATGGGTTCACACCACCAATTACTATAGGGAGATCTTATATAGATACCTGTGCATAAATAATAACCATCTCTGGTGGCAGGTTGATCTCGAGGAAATTTACCATTTTGTTAGAATATTTTATTTCAAATTAAAAGGAGTTGATTATGAAATTGATAGCACTCTTCACTGTAGTTCATCTCGGTTTACTCCTAGTGATAATCCACCTTCTATGTCAAATCAAGAAATTAAAGCTGACAACAAAGACATTCAACGTATTCTCGAATGGTGAAGCAATAATTAGTTAAATTTAATGCTAACAAAACCCAGTGTTGCCTTGTGTCCGCCAAAATAAGATCGATCATTTCCTGTTGTAAGTATGAATGGCTCAGTTCTTAAGTTTTCAGACTCTTTTACTCTGTTGGGTATTACTGAATCTTCAAATCTCTCGTGGGTTGACCATCTTCTGTCAGCTACCAAAACAGCTGCTCGTAAAACAGGCTTTTCGTACAGATCTAAGCAGTACTTTACCTCTGGACAACTCCTTCTGCTGTATAAGGCCCAAATTCGGCCTCATCTGGAATATAATTCTCACCTCTGGCTTAGTGCTTCCTAATACGCTCTCGATATCGTTGATCGTATTCAAAGAGAGCGATTAGGCTTATAAATGACTCGTCTTTAACTTCTCACATCAGTCCCTTGAGCATAAAAGGATGGTTTCAGTTCTTTCTTTGTATTATCGTTATTACAACGGCTATTGTGCTGATGAATTATATTCTTTGATACCATCTCAGGCTGTCTTTGCGAAACACTCGGTTCGCTCATTCACATCATCAGTATGCAGTACAAATCACCACTTGTCGTACCAAACGGGTGCAATCCATATTTTTCTACACGGCTTCTAAGCTCTGGAATAATCTCCCTAGTTCCTGTTTTCTTCTCACTTATGATATGAGAAAATTTAAGGTAGCTGTTCATAGGCATCTATTGTCAATTCATTATCCCTCTATCCATCCTCCTAAGTGTTCCTGAGTGCTTTAGCACCATAGACCAAATTTAGCCTGTTCAGGTCCACAATCATAAAAAAAAAGCAGAAATGGAAAATATAGCGGAATTCAATCATCGCTACAAAATATGTGACTTTATCGTATTAATTCAAATGTTGAAACAATTGTGGCTATTGTAAATAAGAACAATCTATTTGCACTCCAGATGTCTGTAAAGATTACTACAAGCAAATGTTTATAATAAAGCAACAAAAAGGTTCGTAAATATGTGGTGTAAGGTGAAAGGCGCGCAAATGTAGGAAATTCAATAGATTGTAGAGACTGAACTTTTGAAAAAAGGGTAAACTAGATCTTTTAAGTTAACCAATTTACTTTACCTATTTATTGAAGAGATTCAATATCAAAGAATGTAAATTAGTAAAAAGACCAACGGAACCAAATATGTTACTAGAAAAGAAAAGGTTATTGAAACATTGTGGAAAATTGCCCCTATGAACATTTTTATATTCGCTTCCAAAATTGTGCTAAAAGTATACACAATTATTAATTTGTACGTAATTATAAAATTATAACTTCAGTAGGTACGTGTTGTTTCAGGTTGCGATAACAAACTCAATAAGAAAGCTGACCAAGTGCATGGTACCGACATAGTTCAGTGGTAGGATCGCGGATTCTATTTAAACCAAAAGAGTTTATTAGAACTTCAAAAACCGGTAATAAAATCCCAGGAATACAAACCGTTCACTCAAAAATCAAAAACTCCTCTCATCTAGTGCTCTAGTCATCTTGTCAGTCATCCTTACTGTTGGTTTGACCTGTCAATTGATTTCGAAATTACTGCTAAAATTTAGTTTCAAGAGATCTCTTAATTTGCAAAATAAGCTTACTTTCAAACTTTAAATTTACCCAATAAAATTTTAAACTTCATTCATGGCGTAGTGTAATTTTATTTAGACTATGGTAAAACTAACTACAGTCCAATGAAGTCTCAAATGTCGTCTTTCGGCGAAAATTATTATCTAATCCATACCTCGAATGGTCAATGATATTTTCTAGATTACCTCGCACAAACATTACATTTTTATATACAGGGTGATTCAGGTGGAAATGAAAATATTTTAAGGACATGTCTAGGAGGGCCAAATAAGCTCATATGTTCTAGTCCGATTTTTGTTTGTTTCAGAGATGCTTTGATTAATTGTAATTTAAAAGCTGAAGAAATATTTATTACAAAAACTAAAAAAAGAAAACAAATAATATAAGCAAACAGCTTTAATTCATAATAAATTTGCGAAAACATCACCCTCCCACTTATTTGCGCGTTTATAAATGGTAGCGAGTTTTAGCGAACTATGAATCGCTCTAATGAACGCTACAGCATCAAGAATGCGATCTAGTAACCCATCCCTTGTGTCCACTTTAGTAGCATAAACCAACGGTTTCATCCATCCCCCAAAAACAAAAATCTATAGTAAACGGTTAAATGAATCACTTTCTCATTTCCTCATAACTCAAGCCTTGTTTAAATATTGCAATTATAAATTCGCATCACTTCAGGTATTTCATATTATGGCATACGAGTACATACATGAACTACTCGAGAAGCAGTAACTATTTAAACCTTTTGTCAAAGAAAATCCATTAACCTCTTAACCCATTACTTGGATGTTTCCACTTGAACACAAAATTTTGTCACCGTAACTAATGCGAAACTCTGTATTTTAAAGCCCCTAATAAAAAACATTTTTTACTTTTCTATCCTTCGCTACGTTACGATTTAAGTTCTCACTTGCGAAAAGCGACAAGTTACGATTTCTACATTCTGGTAATTAACATTGATTCGAATAATAGCTTTATCAATACTTTTAAAATGTTATTCAAATTTAGCTGTGACTTTTTATTCTCACTTAAAATAAAAAATAATCAATCCATCTAATTCTTAAAATAAATCTAGTAGAAGCTAAAATTATTTCTCAAATTTCAATTAAATAAAGCTGCACCGAATGTAATTACCTTGCGCATTACACCAGTGACTCTCAAATTTGCATTAACGTTCAGAATCTTTACAATTATATCGCAAATAAAATTTCGGTATCGATCAGAAGACCACAAAGTAAGCGAATAATAATCGATGTGTAAAGTAAGCTTGTAATATGGATTATGCACTTGTAAAAGATTTCAGATACGTTACCATAATTTACATGAGTCCACCCTAATTAGGAACTAATTTTCTGCTAAAGTACTTAACACATTAAAGCAATACCCCTATTGGATATTTACAATATATGAAATTAAGAATTAGAGCCATGTTCTTTGTATATACGAGTACTTTAAGCTAGGTAAGTCAAACCATAGAACTGAATAAGATTAACTAGCGAAAATGAATATAAAATGACAACTAAGCTATTAGGTAACAAATAGTTTTTACAGTCGGTCTAGCCCTGAGCCGGAAATAAATTAATCACTACTCAAGCAGTAAAATAGAGGGCAATTACCAAATCTAGTTAAAAACAATGAATAAATGAGTGATTGTGAAGTGTCAAGGAACAAAAAGGTACATCGTTGTTATACACCAAACCCACCGAAATTTTCTAAAACTGAAATAGAATAGAGCGAAGGACATTTTTGTCTTAATCTAATATTAAAAATCCACATGAATTGCATAAAAAAGTAATAAATTTGTATGCAAAGGAAAGAGTGTAAGGCACGGTTTCATAATCAGAAGCTAAAGTGCAATTTACATAAAGGCGGCTTTTCACAAAAGCCTCCTTCATATTATCGAGCTGTTTCCATAAACACATATAAACGATCATGCCATTAAGTAAGGTTAGATCTGTTTGTTTTGGTTGCTGATTGCTTGACCAGCACCTCTAAAATTTTATCAACTTTTCGAAGTCTTTTACTGCTATGATGAGTTGCAGTAAGAGAAAAAAGGCATCCACCTTCACAAAGGGAGAAAAGTTGAGATTACTTGAGAGAATATACGAAGGGAGGAAATTTATAGAGAACAAGGAAACCAGCAAAACAAAAATACGAAAGGTGGCCATGTACCCCATGTGGATGATCCCGTTATTGAATGATGATGATGTTAGTAATTGGAATAGATGTAGTTATTTTTATTGTGTCATTGTTATTGAAAATAATATTTTTAGGCAAATGATACTAATGTACAGCAAATAATTAAACAAATTTCTAAGGAAATATATGAGTACCTTGTCTAGCCGGCTTCACTTGCCGTTGGCGGAGATCTATAAGAAATGTAAGCAATTTTTTTTTTAATTTATTAATTCTAGGTAGTTTTCACGGATGTATTGCGTGTTAATACAGAAAAAAAAAATGAATAGATCTGTATTAAAGCTAAAGTAAGGTGAAAATTCAAACTATGAAATACATTTCAGATAAAACCAAAGCAACGAAACAATCAAGCAGTCAAAAGGATATTCCGAGCAGGTGGTTTCGATCAAAAAAGAGAACATAAAATCAAGATGTTCTTCACATGTGAGTGAAAATAAAATTCATTATCATCCAGGCAATACATTTGTTCATTTTAACGTTGGTTCGACTAGCAGCCACACTGCAACATGGGACGCCTACATTACGCATAAATAGCGCCAGCCCCCATCAAAGAAGCTGCCAGTACACTCTTCGAGTTGTTACGACGAGAACGAGTCTTTACTACCTGATGACCTCGTGCAGGTCCGTTCGTGCCCTTGCCCTTCTACGACGCAGACATCTATAAGAAGCAAGAAGAAAAGAAAAAGCTCAAGAAAACGGAAGAAGAGATTGCTGCTACACCGTTTCCAACAGCATCAAGGACCGTTTCTGCAGATGAAGAATTGCCACCCTCCGACGAGTTCCGGCACCAGAAGAAGAAGCCGAAGAAACCTTCAAGTGACCGCCCGACCACGCCCACAACTGTGATCAACGCATTCGAGACCCTCGCTGACACCACGAACCGCCCAGATGTAAAAGAGCTTCCCGCTGCAAGGAAAGGGTAACGCGAGAATGAGATCTGGGTTGCCTTCTCCGCAATTAGACCACCGAGAGATCGTCTTCACGTGTGAAGGCAATGGCTGAGGATACCGGATCTAGCCTACCAGTGCCAAGGTCCGTGACAGCCTAAAGCGGCATATGGATAGGCATGGTACACCGTACCATACCTATCAGACAAAGAGGAGCGTTTGTTCTATGGTTCTACGGCTAAAAATCACGACATTAATATCAGATCTTGTTTCAGAATGAAGGAACAAGGCACCGATCTCGCTTCAGCTGGTCCAGGTACCAACTTAAGAGGACCGTACGAAGATCCGGCTGGTGGGTAGTGGCTCGTCTACGTGTCTCCACTGAACACTTGAGCGGAGACCAGGCATCGGGCACCGGTGGCAGAGATTCCGTTACGCAGGCGTTGCTATAGAACGCGGCGCGCTGTGTCAAGTATGCAGGACACCACCACTCCAGTGAGTGCACCAAACCCTGTACGGACCGATCAAGGTGCGTAAACTGTTTGGTGATCATCCGGCCCACTTCAGGGGTTCCCGAGGTTCCCACGTCTCCCGCAGTGCAAGAAGACAGAAGCTCCACCATCAGTAAAGTTTACATTTACGTGTCAATACCTCCGGAACGGCGATGAGTAGGGATGTCTGCCGGACTAAGTATAGCTATCAATATCGACAAAGTTTCTTTTACATATAACACAACTACCACACGATACACTAAATTACGTTTCAAAACAACACCTGTTCAACATACAAATAGAAACAAAAATACTAATGATCTTTCTATCCAATTACAGGTAACACCCATAAGAAGCTATATGGACGTCCGGGATCCCGATCCATTTTGATGCTCGAAGGACCAGCTTCTAGCAACATCATCCATCCACCTACACGTCCCGCCCACAACAATTCTCATAGAATAGGTGCAGTACTACTCACTTAAGTAATGTAAATCCAAATTAAATATGTTTTTTTTTCTTTTTTTTGGCCCTAGACATTAAGCAACATGTTATAAACTTATAAAAAAATGAAATGTAACTATATAGTGCTAGTCAAAAGTCCCTCCCCTTGTATCTTTTGAACGGTTTTACTTATACTAATGAAATTTGGAGGGTGAATGTAAACGGATATAAGATTCTCAACTAGTCATGACAAGTGACGTAATAGTCATATATGACGTCACAGGGCCACAGTGACCAATAATTTTAAATAGTACCTTATGACAAGTGACATCTCGTTTGAAAGGTATTAAAATTACCTATTCAGTAATACTAATTTTGTTAGGGTTTAGGTTGACTAAAATTATAGTTTGGCATTTAATTAGTCAAGATTCAAGGACCAATTCTTATAGTAAATGTTGAAAATGTGCTCCATTTAATTCCTGACAGTAATGCATCCTATTGCTAATCTCTTGTCGTACTAGTTCAAATGTGTCTGCGAAATTGCTCTACATTCTTCAACAATTCTTTGTTTCAAAATGTGCATACTGCCAGGTGCTGTAGCGTAAACCTTAGATTTTAAGTACCCCACAGAAAAAATCTAATGGTGTCAGGTCTGGTGACCGAGCTGGCCTTTCTATCGGACCTCGTCGTCCAATCCATCTGCCACGATATTCTTCATCCAAGTAACGTCTTACTGCACCATAATAGTGTGCAGGAAAACCATTTGTTGGAACGTTATTTCCAAGTTGCCGAATTCATCTAGATTATCTTCCAAAATTTCAAGAAATAACGGTTCAATTGCGTTTTGTAACATCTCCAGATACACTTCACCGGTTAAGTTAGCATTGAGAAAAACAGGTCCAACTATGTGGTTTCCCAAAATACCTGCCCAAACATTTAGTTTTTCTGGAAATTGAGTATGTTTTTCACGAAAGATTTGAGGATTTGTGTCACTACAATATCTTACATTTTGTGTGTTAACGTTTCCATTGAGGAAGAAAGTACTTTCGTCACTAAAACAAATTGATTTTATGTAGTCTGGGTGTTGGATAATTTGATTGGACATATTTTCACAGAATTCTAATCTTCGGTCGGGGTCATCATCTGAAAGTTGGTGCACCATTTTTAATTTATATGGATGAAATTTGTTTTTAGCCAACACCCTATGTACTGTCCTTTGACTGACTTCACGGATAGACGCAACTTGGGCTGTAGAAGAAGTAGGATGTACTACCATTTCTGCAATTATGTCGATTTTTTGTCGTCACTAATTGTTGGTCGACCAGATCGTTTGACATCTTGAACACTATCGGTTGCTTCAAACTTCTGAAGAAGTTCTCTCAAATAAGTCCTCGATATAGGACAATAGGACCTCTCATTAAAAAGACGTTCCGCTGCATGGAAATTGTTTCTAAATGTCGGCTACCGTACGTACCATTTTGTCTATGTAGACACTTAAACGTCGCGTTAAAGAATAACTAAACAGAATAGTCAACGTATAAAAACTTATCAAAGTAAAAACAACGAGAGAATTAAAAAACGTCAACTTTTTGACAATTAATCTTGATTAATTAAATGCCAAACCATAATTTTAGTATTTATTTAATTTTTCTATCAAAATCAACCTAAACCCTAACAAAATTAGTATGACTGAATAGGTAATTTTAATACCTTTCAAACGAGATGTCACTTGCCATAAGGTACTATTTAAAATTATTGGTCACTGTGGCCTGTGACGTCATAAATGACTATTACGTCATTTGTCATGACTAGTTGAGAAGCCGTTTATATTCACCCTCTAATTTCATTAGTATAAGTAAAACCGTTCAAAAGATACAAGGGGAGGACTTTTGACTAACACTGTATATTAAAACTATGTAATCAACACGTAATCAATAATTGTATCCATAATTATTAATAAACTGTATTGAATTCGAATTTGAAGCAAAGAAGCTGCGCCCTGTTGGCGTCGCTCCACTAGGAGAGGCCAAGAAACAGTACTATAAAGTCATGACCGATGTGGTAATAGGGTTGAAGCAAAATCGTGATCGTAGGGAGGAGGAGAAACACCAAACAGAGATGGAGGTATTAAAGATAGAGTTGAAGATAGAACAGTTGGAATAAAGATATGTAGGAATGCTAATGTTGTGTAAAGCTTTATTCTAACCTTATTATACAGTTATTTTCGATGCATGTTCCTTCCTCTGTCGATTAAATTATCATTATTCTGTTCTCCATGTCCTTCAGCTTGGATATCTTTTTGAAGGAGCCATTCAGGTAAAATTTCTTCATTGCTATCAATGGCGATATTATGTGGTACTGCTGTAGCTATAATAACGGCCACAATTGTGCAGTTGTAGACGCATTCCAAAGCTCAGAACTGGAAATATTTTCTACCAAACACCATATTTTCTCTCGATAACATTTCTCGTTCTAATGATAGACTCATTGTATAAACTTATACAATGCTGCTTCATCTGTGACGTTACGCAACTTGGTCATCAAGTATGGTCCAAGGTGATAATCACTGTTTCCTACCAAAATATATGGTTTGCATCTATCATATTCAAATTCTCTCTTTTCTAACTACTATTGTTAAAAATAATTTGGTTGTGGGCTGATCCGAGCCAGCGAGCGTCAATGTTCCTTATTTTCAAATTTGTATCACTCACTGTTTGAACATTGAGTGTGAAGAAGTTTTTGCGAGACCTGTATATTTCAGCGTCAACACCGCTAGCAGAATCTATTATCAGTGTACAATCAATACCTGCTATAACTCTGGGAAATCGTGATATTCTATAAAAATGTTGTGCCGCATTCTTTATTGGTAGTAGACATTTCAATGAATATTTCTTCCAGAGAGGCTATTTTTTGCACATGATACCTTTCTTAGTATTCTACAAACTGCAGTTTTCGAAAGTCCCATGAAGTCTCCAGCAGTTATTACAAAAATTATGAGTTTCGAAGCATCTTAATGTTAATAGTAGTTGCTCTTTCGGTTTAATTGCTTCTCCTCTGAAAGGTGAATGAGGAACGTAGATATAGTGTGAAGAATATAATATCTACTTTTCATAATTACTTCATTGCTATAAATTTAAAGAATATTACATCTATATAAATATGTACATGTATGTATGTGCCTACACATACCTGGTAGTATGAAGTGCAATCACGTCTTCTATTTGCTTTCTGAGTCGAAAACTATCATAAAATTTCTTTCTCAATGTTTGGTCAAGTATTGTTTTGTTTTTCGATACACATTCACTTTCCTTAAATTGACATAGTTTTCGTCATCATCTTCGTTTGATGAAATCAAGTCAAATCGGCGGTAATCCATTTTAATGCACATATAAAAAGCATATCTTCAGAATGGATAGTTGGGCAGCGGAAGATCATACAAGATTGCAAGTTTGCGTTCGCCAAAAGCTCCTTTTGGGCCGAAAAAGGCGAGAATTTGGCACTTTAGCATAAAGCACACTTTTTTTAAGAAATAAGAATATAAACACACTTTACAAAAAAGCTAATACGGATATAAAGGAGAATTAAGCACATGATCACATATTTGAAATAGGCAATACATTTGTTTATTTTAAAGTTGGTTTTACTAGTAGCCACACTGCAACATGGGGCTACTAGACTACGCATAAATTATGCCAGCAACCATCAAAGAAGCTGCGCCCTTTTACCGATACTCCACTCGCAGAGGTGAAGGAACGGTACTATAAAGTCATGACCGATGTGGTAAAACAGGAATCGCGGTTGAAGCAAAATCATGATCGTAGGGAGGAGGAGAAACACCAAATAAAGATGGGGATATTAAAGACAGAGTTGAAGAGGAGACAGTTGGAATAAAGATATGTAAGAATGCTAATGTTGTGTAAAGCTTTATTCGAGCCTTACTATACAGTGATTTTCGATGCATGTTTCTTCCTCTGTTGACTGAATTATCATTATTCTGTTCTCCATTTTTCTCAGCTTGGATACCTTCTTGAAGCAGCCATTAAGTCAAAATTTCTTCATTGCTGTCAATGGTCATATTATGGGATACTGCTGTAGCTATAATGAAAGGCACAATTGTGTCGAGTTTGAGTTTGAGACGCATTCCAAAGCTTGGAACTGTAAATCTTTTCTTCCAGACACCATATTTCACTCGACAACATTACTCGTTCTAATGATAGACTCATTGTGTAAATCTTCTGCTTCATTTGTGATGTTACGCAACTTGGTCTTCAAGCATGGTTCAAGGTGATAACCACTGTCTCCTACCAAAGTATATGATTTGAACCTATCATCTTCAAATTCTCTCTTCAAACTACTATTACTTCATTCGTAGTAGGCATTTTAATGTATATTTCTTTCAGAGAGGCTACTGCACATGACACCTTTCTTAGTATTCTACAAGCTGCAGTTTTCGAAAGTCCCATGAGGTCTCCCGGTAATAGTAGTTGCTCTATCGGTTTAATTCCTCCTCCTCTGAAAGATGAATGACGAAAATAAAGATAATGTGAATAATATTATAATAACTACTTCATTTCTTATCGTAAATGTAAAGCATAGTATATCTATATAAATATTTACATGTATGTACCTATACATACATGGTGCTATTAGGTGCAACCATGTCTTCTACGTATTTGCTTTCTCAGTCTAAACCTATCATAAAATTCGTTTTCACAGTATTTGGTAACGCATCGTTTTCTTTTTCGATACACCCTCACTTTCCTTAAATTGACATAGTACCATCTTCATCTGATCAAATCAAGTCAAATTGGATGAAATTTATTTTAATGCACAGAGTAAACGCAGAACTTCAGAATGGATAGTTGGGCAACAGAAGCTCATACAAGATTGTAAGGTGCAAAAGTTCCTTTTTAGCCAAAAAAGGCGAGAATTTGGCACTTTAGCATAAAGCCTAAAATGCGTCTTTAAAATTTGCTTATGGATCCGCGTTTTTGTTTAAAGGCAATTTTATTTCATAAAGGCTACTTTACTATTGATTATGGAACCGGGCCTAAGTCATTATTATAAAGTTTAAAAAAGTTAAATAGAAAATGCCAATAAGAATAAGAATATAAACACATTTTACAAAGAACCTAATACGGATAGAAAGGAGAGTTAAGCACATGATCTCATATTTGAAGTAGTAGACTAGAACTAATTTAAAATGATATAAATAATTAAGTTCACTGCAACATCTTCAACATAAATATCTAATTGCATAAAATGGTGGAGTGAGAATCTAATAGCTTTCTATTAAAAGGGTCAGAGGTTAGAATGAAAACAAAAAATCGCTGATGGTTCGTGGGATACAACAATGAAAGTTTTTCCAATATATTCTGTCATAGCAAACCTATTATTGCGTTCAGAAAACATAGCCTAGGGACAAATCAAATAAACTTGGAACAGCTTTTCAATAATTGAAAGTATAGTGTATGTAAGTGTGAGGTATTTCTTTATCACAAATTAAAAAAATTATGTTAGGGCAAGTTTTAAACAAATTGTAAGAATCTTATGCTATCAAAGCTTAGATAAAGGGTGCTATTGATTTTCGCTGTAAAACACTTAATATGTATAGGTGAATATTTGCTACGAAGAAAATCCGTAATCTTATTTGCATAAATACGTGCTATTGTGTTCCCTCTAGTCGTATTTCTAAACGAAACAAGACATGACAATCATTTCAGAATTGTAATGTAGCTTCACAGTTGACTTGAAACCATAAAGGTATATCTATAAAAATTCCAAAGCGTTAACATTCAGTTCGAAATCTGAAACTTTATTAGTGATCCATATACCATTACTCTATAATTTACTTACGAGCTTTACGATTGAGCAGTTAATGACAATCTATAAAAATCTGTAGAAAAATCCGTGTCCTGGTTGATTGATAGTTACGAGCGACTTCCCTAAAATTGCTGTTTTTAACTATAACCTTTACGTTTTAATAACAATTACCTGTCTACCTTTTGTGTACAAAATAAGGGTTATTAGATTTGAACATTGTAACATCACAAAACTTTTATATTTTTTGAAACTGAACCTAACCTGTAAATAATGTTATAGCTATCAACTATTGAGTTTTTAATTAATATATTTTAATGTAAATTATACAACTTTATGCGTTTCGATCGGAATTACAGCTACCGTCGTCAAAGTCCATTTACAGCTAAGATAAATGCATATATGAGAACGTCCAGTGTTTTCTCGTTTACAGGAAAACGGTACATCACGACGATTCAAAATACAATCATAATGTAGCTGGAGTCTTTCATGCTTCTCTTCTAATAAATTATGAATTTGTACACGTTTTTTTCTAAGTGAGCTTAAATATAGGATCAAGGGACGAACGTTAAAGTACGTATAACAGAAACAAAGTAAAATGCGAAAAAAAATTTCGTAAGAGGTATGGCTCAACCATGAGGTAACCTTTTCTTGACTCAAGTTGTGCAATAATTTTTTAATATTAAAAAAATGTACGTTGCTAAACTAGACTCCACAAATTAATGTAAACTACACGTAAAGATACGTTTAGTTGTGCTACGGCCGAATAATTTACAATTCACCCTCTGTGCAGATTACAGAGCCGGAATCTGATTACAAGAGCATTAAATTATTGTAGATCTATTTCTGCAATGTGTTCGAATACGTAAATATTTAGGAACTTGTGGAGAAAGACGTTTGGAACACATGAGGGTGTAAATCAGTATATCGGTCACTTTTTCTACATTTTCAGTTTCTGTTAGTTATTGCAGTTTATGAATGTTAAGTTATACAAATATAATTGGATTCTTTTTTATTATATTCACTTAACTGGCATAGACACACAATATTAAACATTAAACACAATATAATTGCACCGTTTCTGTTATATAATTATTTATTTCTCTACACGTTTCAATACATGCTGTGGCGCGCCAAGTTTGTCGAGCGGCGTCGTGCAAAAATAAAATGTGCGCCGTTATGAAAAATTAACAAACCTTTTTATAAAATAGTAGTTTTTTTTTTTTGTTTTAACTTTTATCTTGCACACATTCAGCTTAGAATTTTTCAAGTTAAAACCATACGAATACATACCGAAATGATGAAAACTGTGAATAGAAAAGAATTAACATGGGATGTTAGATAATAGATAAAATTATTTTTAAAATAACATATAGTAATTTTATATTTTAAAAGTTTTATTCATAAATGCCAAAATTTTAAACAAAATTATGGTTAACATTGAACATATTTTAACAGAACTGAACTTTACCCGCTTTGCTTTTTGGAAATTGTTGTATTAACGTTTCAATGTCTAACTCTTGAACTAAAGTAGACTCGATTGAAATGATGGCAAGATTTTCCAATCGTTCTTGTACCATAGTAGAACTTAAATAGTTTTTTGAAAAACGATCTTTCCGTTGTGGTTATGGAAACTGGCATTGTCAATAAAATTCGTAATTCCACAAAATGATTGGGTAAGAATAATGTAAATTATTAGTAACAATGTAATTTAGAGTAGTAATTGGCGAATAAGTGACACTTTTCTCAAAATTCTGCAAAAACTGAAAGTTCTATCCCATTTATATCAAATTCATTTCGATTTTTATCACTTAATATACCCTCAAGTTTTGTACAAAACTCTAGCTGTTCCGATTCAGAGTGACTGTTAAATTCCGAAATATTCCATAAAAATTTGAAAATTGCCGCATGGGCAGATAACAGTTCAAATCTATCGTTGCAAGATGTAGTCATATCTACCAAATTAAAAAAAAAAACAATGTACTTTAAATTTTAATTCTTCATTTTGCATTGGTTCGTGGTCACCTTCGTAACTAAATTGTTTTGTAACTTTTTGAGGTCTTAAAACGCCTTCATCTTTAAATTTAGGTCGATATCTAATAAAATCGCAACTTTCCTAGTTTCTTCTAATAAATCATTAAAACTGTTATCTGACGTCAGTTTTTTACAAAATGAATTAAATTACGTAAACCAATACACGCTTGAACAAAATTAAAATTTTGAGTTTGTAAAATATTGGACACTATATTAGCTTAATATATTAAACCATAAAATCATCATGCATACTAATTCAATTTTTTTTAATTTTTTAGTAAGTGCCATAGCTTTACAGCTTTATCAAAATTTTCGCAGAAGTAATATCAAGAAGACCATCGCCTATTTCGCCTAGTTGATAACTTATGTATTATAACATCAATTCGGCTTAACCATCTGGTATCTGACGACTTTAAAGTCAAATATGATATATGTTTTTTCAAAATCGCCCATCAGTGGGTTGAAGCAGAGAAAAAGTTGTAAAGTCCTTGACCTATAGAAAAAAAATTACAAATAATATATTTGACTTTTCGCCATCGTTAACGACAAGGTTCAAACTATGGTTACAACAGGGTACAAAGAATGCTCTTGGATTGATATTTAAAATTTTTTTTTGTAAACCATTATGCTTCCCCTTCATGTTTGTCCCGATGTCGTAGCCTTGATCGCGTAAATTAAAAATATCTAATTCATAATTTTCTAACGTCGGTAACAAAAAAATTGTTAAACCTTCACCGGCAACATCAGTAACAGAACAAAAAGTTAGGAAGTGTTCTTCAATACTAATTCCCGAATCGTTTAAATTGACGAGTCTGATACATACTATAATTTGTTCTCGGTGGCTATCATGTGTACAGTCGAGGATGATAGAAAAATATTTAGCTTTTTTCGCCATGTTTAAAATTTTAGATCTAACCTTACTTCCTAATAAAGTTATAACTTCGTTTTGGACTTTGTCCCGAAGATAATAAGGCATATTTTTGGGCGCTTTCATGTGAGACCGGTTGACATGCTCAGACGTAATAGGATCGAATTTTGCGGTCATCTCGATACATTTCAAAAAGTTGCCATTATGATTTATTAGTAGTACCTCGAAAGGCTCAGGTCTGTTCAGCCAAAACTTTAACCGTATACAAAATACGCTCAATAATGGCATTCCAATATTTTGTGCTTCAAAATCCATAGTTTTATTCTTTTTCATTCGATTTAAAAGATCTGTCCATTGCTTCAAATTCTGGAAATGTAACTTACTTTTTTCGTGGAAACTTAAATGTTCACTTAAATGATGCCAATCATTAAACCCCGTAACGTGACTTAATTTTATGTGTTCGCAGAATTTGCAACGTTAGTCGATTTTGCAATAAATACATACAGAATTCTTTAGAATGTAACAACCATTCTCGTTTAACTTTTTCATTATTATGTAAAATTCTAGTAAAATACGTGTCAGAAAACTTACATCCTGATTTGTTTTTAAGGTAAATCTGATTTTTGATCTGATAATGACCTGGTCCATTATCTACTAATAATTGAAAATGATGAGGCAATAAAGCTTTATTAAATTCTAAATATAATGAGATTACACATACCAAAGCAACTTGACTAATATTAAATTATTATAAGTTTTGTTATGAACGAATAAGTTCAAAAGTAAATATATAATTAAAAATTATTATTAATTTTATTAAATACATAAATAATTTGTATACTTAATAAAATTAATTTATGTATTTAATAAAATTAATAATAATTTTTAAATTTTTTTATAGATCGAAGTTTCCCTTTAGCCTACATAATTACTAGTACCTCTGCATATAGTATAGTATGGTCTAAGTTTTGTGCGCAAATGCGCACTGAACACGCTTGATTCACTTGCTTTCCGACTCTTCTGCCATACAGTTCATTACATTACGTTTAAGTTTTGCTTCCCTTTCATAAGGTATCTAAGGCTTTTAATTACATTCTTCTATGCATTATATTTATTAGGGAACAAAGAAGGGTGCAAGAGTACGCCTTTACATTAAGGAAACCACTGGGCTTAAGAAGAAGCGGAAATTTTAGGAATTTTGTTGTTGTGAAAGCGTGCGGCCTGACGTCACCATATATGGTCTACAGTACGTTTATTGGTACCTACGTTATTGACAAATGGAAATTATCGTATGTTTTCTTCGCATTTTAGGGCGAAATAATATATTTATTTTGAGTACATGTAGGTAAGTAGTATCCTTTTATGCAAAGTAAGTTTTAAGCAAACAAATCAGTTAGGGTGTTGGTATGGTTATAAAGGGACAGTTGAATTCTGTTCCTAACATAAAAAATATTTGAATTCATAACCTACATTAACCGTAATATCTGTTGACATAGGTAATACACGTTTTATCATATTGGTATTTGAATTTTAAGCAAATATAGATTATAATCTTATGTAGTTGCGTTGAATTTAGTAATTTTAGAATCGTAAATCTTTTCGAGAAATACCATTTTAGTTATTTTATGCTGATATTAATCAGACATTTTGCTTTATTAAATATACATGTAAATACAGTTGTTTAGTGTTTATTCTGATTACCTATGTTAATAAGGTACAACTTTCACAATTTTTGTTGTATTTTAAATATTAAACCTATAAATTGAGTGACGTCCAATAAAAAAAATGCACAATACTGATTATACCTACGGATATCTCTCTGCATCCCTCATAACTGAAAATCAATGAGTTCTCAATTACAGTAAGTTTTGTAAGTTTGTACCTCACTAAGCCAGACCGCGGTGCAATTTATCTTTTGTAGTATAACAATCAATCAAATCCCTATTTTTTTATTTGTTATAACATCAAGTTTAATGTTTTACCTTAATGATTTGTTGCCAAAACTACTTGTTTGTTATTTTACTTAATTACCTACTTATATATTTTCCCTTGATAACGACACATGTTATATTGAAACGCGTAGAGTAATAAATAATTATATAAATGAAAATTGTGGAATTGTATTGTACTTAAACACTAGTGCTTTTAAATATGGAATATTTACTAAAATTGCAACTTTATTATTCCACATAGCAAAGAAAAGGATAACCGGCGTGAAAGGCCATAAAATTTCCTATCAGACAGTAAAACTGTCTGTCAATTAAACTAGAAGTGTGAATCAAGAATAACTATTTCTTGTTCGTTCATTGTTGGTGTTTCTTTCGCTGTACGTTAATAAGTTTCAAGTCAATAACTCAGCAAAATACAGAAAAATCATCTCCAAATTATAGTTTTTTAAAGCTAAAAAAAACCTATATTTTCTTTGCAATTAAAGTTTCATTTACATTTGAAGCACTCAAATATTGTATTTGACAACAAACTACTATTAATGATATTTACGATATTTAAGATAAATTAATTGATAATATGATTATTTGATATTATTAAACAAATTGCTCAATAAGTACCTTTTCTTCTGGAATACATAGCCTACTTCGACGATACACTGCCCTCACAGCACGCGAAATCTCTTGCGCCTTTTATTAACCACAGAATACTATAAAAAAAGAAACTTTTTTAAAAAGCACGATTTTATTTACGCATAGAAAGTGCACTAAAAGGGAGAGAATCATTTTGTTTCTTTGCACTAAAATGTGATCAAAAATCTTTAGGACTCAAAATAAAAGCGTCGGGTGTTCATCATAATTCATTTCTCTCTGCCACATGGTTATAGTATGAGCGCCCCACGATTTTATTTTTGTCGTAAAGATTTTTGACAACATTTTGGTGTGAAGAAAAGCATTGCTTTTTCCTTTTTAGTGCACTTTCTACGCGTAAATAAAAGCGCAATTTTTAAAAAAGTTTCTTCTTTCATATTATTATTTTCTACTTTTTAGTCTTGTCTAATATTTAAATCTATTGATCAACCATCCTACACCTATTTTTTTAAATCTAAGAGATATGATTTAATTTGTTCACAATTTACTTAAAATAATTAGTTATGATTTAATTTATAAAATGAAGTAATTTGTACGGTTAACAATGTCAAACTGAAGTTTTTTGATAGTTAAAAAAAAGATGGATTGACCGGGAATCGAACCCTCACCGACTGCGTGGCAGGCGATCATTTAAGCATTAGACCAAAAGTGCTGTGCCTGTTTGACATTGAAACTGTTATTTATAATTGTAGAGAGTTTCAAGTCGATTGGACTTGTAGAAGTGGTTGAAAAATCGATTAGATACAAATCTTGACGTATACATCATACAAACATTGTGAGCGTGTAAAATGTCTTAAAAATACAAATCTAGTTGGAATGTTGCATGTTTGGCTTGATTCTACGTAATCCTTAGACTTGATTTGTTTTTTAATGGAGTCTGTGATTTGTAATTAGCATTCTTTGAGAAAAGTACAATTTTCACCAAAGGAGAGTATGCTGACATGGTTTTTGTTTATGGTTTGCTAACGGTAATGCGTTTGAAGCTGTTAGAGAAATTGAACGGCGTTTCCCGGAACGACAAATTCGCAATAACATAACGTTTGTCAGAGTTTACCGCACGTCGAGGGAGACTGGCCACTTTCCTCGTCGGCCGAACTAGTGTCCGAGAAATGAATTATAATGAAAATCTTGCGGAAAACATTCTCAGAATTTTCGATAAAAATCCTACAACTAGCACACGTAGAGTAGCTAAGATGCTTAACACTACTTATAGTTTGGTACATAGAATACTTCGTTCAGATGGTCGACACCCTTTCCGTGCACATAAAGTTTATTTATTAGAAGGCGAAAAGTAAATTCGCGTCAATTTCTGACATTGGCACTTACGGATGTGAGTCAAAGATAGGCTAAGAGTAATATGGACGGATGAGGCAGTATTTACGCGTGCAGGAATGTTTATTTCACGTAACTCGCATCACTGGAATCAAGAACCCACCGTTTACATCACCAACACCATTTCTCAGTTAATGTTTGGTTAGGACTAATAGGAAACTGTTTATTTGAGCCCTATTTTTCAAAATACATTAAGAACGGATAGTTTTCTAAATTTCTTAGAAAATCAGCTTAACCCTCGCCTGGAAAATGTCCCATTATTAACACGACAGCGAGCTTGATTTCAATTGGACGAATGTGCAGCTCATGGTGGTAGACAGGGGACTATGTGACTGAATGAAAATTATCCGAGAAGATGGATAGGACGTTACGGTCCCATTAGGTGGCCACCGCGGAGCCCAAACTTAACACCTCTCGATTTTTACGTTTGGGGTCACTTAAAAACCAAAGTCTATTCGCAGCCTATCAACTTCAGGGAGGAATTAATATAGAAAATCCAAGAAGCTTGTCAATCGTGGCAAGAAAATTCGCAAGAGAAAATTTTATGGCGTTTAAAGTGGTGTATCTGTTTCTTTGATATGTGGAATGGGAAAAATAGTAAATATTTAATAATATTGCTAAAAATCAAGAAAACCATCAAAACAAAATATCTCTGAAACAGTTCAAAATAGGAGTCTTGTTTATATACTTTTTTTGTAATCCGAAATGGTAAAAAATCTGTAACAATTTATAATGTGCTAACAATAAACGCTAAACATAAGTAGATATTGGATGCTACCTAACAAAGTTAAACATTTGTAATTTTTGTTTTAAAGTAGAATAAAAGTGTTGAGAGACATGTAAAACATGTTTCATTTTTGCATTGTTCACACAGTTTTATTATGTACCTATAATCCGTTACACACACACACACACACACACACACACACACACACACATATATATATATATATATATATATATATATATATATATATATATATATATATATATATATATATATATATATATATATATATATATATATATATATATATATATACCATATGTATGTATATGGGAAAGTTGAGTAGAGACACTCCAGATTTATTTTTTATATGTTGCTGACAAATTCGAATTTTTGTCGTTGAACTAACTTATTCGAAAGTGTGTCACAAATTTAATGTCTATTTCTACGATTATCTACATCTTTTAAAGTTCGTATATTGTACGACCTAGATAGAGGCCTCACTTCAACAACCCTGGGAAGATGGTAAATTAAATTCTTTCTTAAAATATACTTTATCTCCATCATCTAACAAACAATTTGACAAACCTGTCATCAGAGCTCTTTATTTTATTATTAACTTAACTGCACAATATATTGAAGTAATTGTAATTACTGATTCTAGATTTTGAAATGTTCTTGCAGATTCATTTCTAGTGACCCAAATATTGAAATGAAATACTTCCCTTTTTCGGAAAAAGTTTCATATTTAAAAGCTCTAAACATATGAAAACACAAAGAACCAGCCTGATTTAAAAACATCATTCTAAAAAGCCTACTATTGAATATTATATTAGAATGTAATGTTAATAAAATTATTAGAATAAAATTTAAAAACAATTTAAAGAAAGTAATTTCCCCGATGGGGATTAGAACTCTCGTTGTTTACATTACCAGTCCCATAATCTGACCGCTACGCCAATAGCTCTATTTAAGTTTAACGTTTATTGTTAACATATTATTAAATTGCTACAGATTTTAAAAATTTTTGTCCATTTTTAGTTTAATATTTAATCTGAAACTGTGTATACACACACACACACGCACGCACGCACGCACGCACGCAGGCGCACGCGCACGCGCACGTGAACGCGCATACGCACACACACACGCACACGCACACGCACACATACACACATATACACACACACACACACACACACAATATATATATATATATATATATATATATATATATATATATATATATATATATATATATATATATATATATATATATATATATATTGACATCGTACTGGCATTCCTTTTTAGCATCTTTATTATTTGTTGTAAAGAAAAAACATAAAAACTAACTACATTATTTTTCCAGCTCTATAACCTAAAAATATTTTCATGTATAGAGGGTGTTCCACCTTTTCTGCATATCACTTTACTCTTTTATTTTAAATGGAACACCCTGTATATTGTTACATTTTGAATTTTTTGTTGAAATTGAGGGCACTTTGTTAAGCATACCTGCCACCTACAGTCCACCGTTTCCGTGTTATCTCATGTTTTTTGAAAAAAAATGTTTGCGACATACTCAAAAATGGCTAATATCTCGCAAAGTAAAATAGGTAGGGACATGCGGTTTTCATTCGATAAAGCATGAAAAAGTAAATAAAAACACATGAAATGAATAATTTTTGAGATACAGATTTTTGCGGGTAAATGTGTGTGTGTGTTTGAGTGTGGGTGAGTGCGTGGTGTGTGTGTATGTGTGTGAGTGTATGTGTGAGTGTATGTGATGTGTGTGTGTGTGTGTATGTGTATGTGTGTGTGGTACGTGAGTGCGTGGGTACGTGGGTGCGTGGGTGTGTGGGTTTGTGCGTGCGCGCGTGCGAGCGTACATGCGTGCGACGTGCTGTGCGCTGTGTGTGATTGTGTGAGTACCTGCGTGCGTTCGTGTGTGCGTTCGTGGGTGCGCGTGCATGCGTGCTTACTCGAGAATGCGCGCGTGTGGGTGTGACTGTGTGTGTGTTATATTTGTAGCATATACTTACGTTAACCTGTTTTCTAGAACTAAAGATTCAATAATTGGAAAGATAGTTAAGAACACTCAATGGAGATGGCTTTGAAGAGAAGCAGCTAACCTGCATGTTTATTTAAAGGTACTTTATTCTTAAATTCTATATAAATTACATAATACTGAATTTGATATATTTGACAATACGTTACACATACTGTCAGTTACATCAAACATAACAATTACATCAGACAAAAATTAATTCTAAAACATCCAGAAACAACACGATGAGCATATAACAAACATAAATCTACAACAATTCCTTCAATTTCACACAAGATTCGTAAACTTATTAAATATTAAATATTATTATTATTATTAAATATTAAATATTATTTAATAACCAAAAATTAGAATTTCTTAAGAAAAGTTTTAAGTGTTTCCTTTCCTATATTCACTAACAAAATTAAAGGATTTTAACAGTAAAATGAGAAACGCATCTTAGAAATGATCACAATACATATTCCAACTTCAAATTGCTAATTTAGTTAAACAGTTTTCGTTGAAAAGGACAAATCTTACAGCAACAGACCTTTTAACTAA
Source organism: Vesta saturnalis (assembly GCA_036346205.1). Classification (NCBI taxonomy): domain Eukaryota; kingdom Metazoa; phylum Arthropoda; class Insecta; order Coleoptera; family Lampyridae; genus Vesta; species Vesta saturnalis. Next base: position 1,766,618 of record JARFJB010002002.1, on the reverse strand, counting down.
AAATTTAGTTAATTAATTTTAATTACATATTTACTTTTGAACTTGTTCATTCATAACTTATAATAAACCTTTTAACTATTTACTAAAATCAGTTAAGAATAAAATTAACAGAAATAATCTAATTTCTGTTAAAGCAGATAAGGGTAACACTTTAATAATTATATCAAAGATAGTTTGCAGAAAGTTAATGATTTTATTATTAACGAGAATTTCGAAATGTTAAATAGAGATCTTACAAAAAATTTCAAAAGATATATAAAACTGCTTTACAGATTTAGAGAAACGAAAATTTTATATAATAACCCACAAGCACCAAAACGATACAGTCTCATAGAAATCCATAAACCAAATATGCCCATTAGACCAGTAGTTTCTTACATCTAAGCACGTCATCATATTTTAGCAAACAAACTAAACCGCATAATAACAAATAATTTAAATTACAAATCAAAATATTCTATGAAGAATTATTTAGAACTAATTAATACCTTCTCAAAAATATAAGCATTTGTAAAATAATTTTTGTTTAATAATAATGCCCATTTTAGCTAATATCTTTATATATAGGTAATTTAGAAGATCAATTTTTTAATTAAATGGTTCTGATAAGATTGTTTTGGTTTCGTTATGTTGATGAGAATTTAGCATGTTTGGTAGTTCATCAGATTTCATTGATGAGTTTTTAATTAATATTAACAATTTACATCCTAACATAACATTTACACTAGAGAAAGAGCCATTAATTTTCTAGATTTAAACATAAAATTGAACACACTGAACAAGCTTCAGTTCTCTATATTCAGAAAATCTACAGATACAGTCATTACAATTCAAACGATTCATGTCACCATAAAATATATAAATTGGCTGCATATAAAACATTAGTACATAGAGCAATGTCATTAGCGTTAAACCACACATTTCAATAAATAAATATTAATTATAAAACAAATTGCACAATCAAATGGTTATACTTCAAATGTAATCGATACTTTAGTTAGAAATCAAAGTACAAATTGTCTATCAATAACATTTACCCAGATAACACGGAACCGACAGAAAGTAAAATATTTTGGAAAAATATTAGAAAAATAACTCACATAAAACTAATTCTAATCTTCTTAAATGTTTATGTAATGAGAAAGATTCAACTAAATACATTTTGAAGTCGGGTATTTCTAAACTCAGCCGCACATTCTGTAATTCTGTTTATGTTGAAACCACTAAGGAACCTTCATATTAGACACAAAGAATACATTAGTTGTTACAAACATAAACACACAGACAAATAAAATTATGCCTAATATTCAATAATAAATAATCATCTTATACTTCCACAAAACAACATCAAATTTTTACATATTTGTAAATAAAAAGACAAATTAGATGGTTTGGAAGCCTTTGAAATTTATAAACATAAACAGAGAGTATCTTTAATGAACGAACATGTTGATCTTGTAGATTTACCTTTACGAAATTTAGTTTAATATAGAAGTACAGTTTATATTGTAACGTGCCAATTCTTGTCTATCGTTACCTTAATTTAAGTTTCGGAATTTGCATTATTATTGATAAATATATGTACATTACATTAGTATCTTTAAGAATTTCTTTCTTCTTTCAATAATACTTTTTTTTTATATTATTATAAGTTTTGTTATGGACGAATAAGTTCAAAAGTAAATATGTAATTAAAAATTATTATTAATTTTAATAAATACACAAATAAAAACTTTACCTCGAGTAGGATTTGAACCTATGACCTGTACTTTGCTAGGGTACCGCAAACCAAATGCGCTTCGAGATTCAAGCCTCAATCGATGTAAATTTTGTCTTTATGATATAGAACTAATGTAAATTCTAAATATAATGAGATTACACATACCAAAGCAAATTGACTAACATTAAATTATTATAAGTTTTGTTATGAACGAATAAGTTCAAAACTAAATATGTAATTAAAATTATTATTAATTTTATTAAATACATAAATAATTTGTATACTTAATAAAATTAATTTATGTATTTAATAAAATTAATAATATTTTTACATTTTTTATAGATCGACATTTTCACTTTAGTCTACATATTATACTATATCAGAGGTCTGCATATAGTATAATATGGTCTAAGTTTGCGTAAATGCGTACTGAACACGCTTGATTCACTTCCTTTCCGTCTCTTCGGCCATACAGTTCATTACATTACGTTTAAGTTTTGCTTCCCTTTTATACGGTATGTCAGGATTATAATTACATTTTCTATGCATTATATTTATTAGGGAACAAGGAAGGGTGCAAGAATACGCCTTTACATTAAGGAAACCACTGGGATTAAGAAGAAGCGGAAATTTTAGGAATTTTGTTGTTGTAAAAGCGTGCGGCCTGTCGTCACGAAAGGATTCATAAAATGGCGTGCATAATTAAAAATGGGATACATTTATATCATTACCGCTTGCTGTTAGGTTGTCTGCGTTTGTAGTTTTCCATTATTGGTATGTGGAAAATATGAACATTACCTACATATATGGTCTACAGTACGTTTATTGGTACGTTATTGAAAAATGGAAATTATCGTATGTTATCTTATGAATTGAAATGAAATTCGCCTACTACAGCGCATTTTAAGACGAAATAATATATTTATTTTGAGTACACGTAGGTAAGAAGTATCTTTTTATGCAAAGTAAGTTTTAAGCAAACAAATCAGTTAGTGTGTTGGTATGGTTATAAAGGAACAGCTGAATTCTGTTTCTAACGTAACCTACATTAACCGTAATATCTGTTGACATAGGTAATACACGTTTTATTATTAAATATAGTATTGATCATATTGCTCTTTGAATTTTAAGTAAATATAGATTATAACTTATGAATTTAGTAATTTTAGAATCGTAAATCTTTGCGAGAAATACCGTTTTAGTTATTTTATACTGATATTAATCAGACATTTTGCTTTATTAAATATACATATAAATACAGTTGTTTAGTGTTTATTCTGATTACCTATGTTAATAAGGCACAACTTTCTCAATTTTGTTGTATTAAACCTATCAATTGAGTGACGTCCAATAAAACAATGCATAATACTGATTGAACCTACGGATATCTCTCTGCATCCCTCACACCTGAAAATCAATGAGTTCTCAATTACAGTAAGTTTTGTAAGTTTGTACCTCACTGAGCCAGACAGTGGTGCAATTTACCTGTTGTAATATAACAATCAATCAAACCTCTATTTTTATTTGTTATAACATCAAGTTTTATGTTTTATCTTAATGATTTGTTGCCAAAACTACTTGTTTGTTATTTTACTTGATTACTTACTTATATATTTCTCTTGATAACGGTACATGTATATTGAAACGCGTAGAATAATAAATAATTATATAAATGAAAATTGTGGAATTATATTGTACTTAAACACTAGTGCTTTTAAATATGGAATATTTACTAAAATTACAACTTTCTTATTCCACATAGCAAAGAAAGAGATAAACCATGTGAAAGGCCATAAAATTTCCTATCAGACAGTAAAATTGTCTGTCAATTAAACTAGAAGTGTGAATCAAGAATAACTATTTCTTGTTAGTTCATTGATGTTTCTCTCGCTGTAAGTTTCAAGTCAATAGCTCAGCAAAATACAGAAAAGCATCTCCAAATTATAGATTTTTAAAGCTAAAAAAACTATATTTTCTTTGCAATTAAAGTTTAATTTACATTTGAAGCACTCAAATATTGTATTTGGCAACAAACACTATTAATAATATTTACGATATTTAAGATAAATTAATTGATAATATGATTCTTGATATTATTAAACAAATTGCTCAACAAGTACCTTTACTTCTGGATACATAGCCTACTTCGACGATACACTGCCTCACAGCACGCAATCTCTTGCGCCTTTTTAACCACAGAATACTATAAAAGAAACTTTTTAAAAGCACGATTTTATTTACGCATAGAAAATGCACTAAAGTGAGAAAAACATTTTCTTTCTTTGCACTAAATGTGATCAAAAATGTTTAGGACTCAAAATAAATGCGTGGGTGTTCATCATAATTCATTTCTCTCTGCCACATGGTTATAGTATGAGCGCCCACCATTTTATTTTGTCGTAAAGATTTTGACAACATTTGGTGAAAAGGATTATTTTTTCTTTTAGTGCACTTTCTACGTATATAAAAGCGTAATTTTAAAAAGTTTCTTCTTCATATTTTCTAATTCTTAGTCTTGTCTAATATTTAAATCTATTGATCAACCATCCTACACCTATTTTTTAAATCTAAGATCTATGATTTAATTTGTTCACAATTTACTTAAAATAATTAGTTATGATTTAATTTATAAAATGAAGTAATTTGTACGGTTAACAATGTCAAACTGAAGTTTTTGATAGTTAAAAAGATGGATTGACCGGGAATCGAACCCTCACCGACTGCGTGGTAGGCGATCATTTAACATTAGACCAAAAGTGCTGTGCCTGTTTGATATTGAAACTGTTATTTATAATTGTAGAGAGTTTCAAGTCGATTGGACTTGTAGAAGTGGTTGAAAAATCGATTAGATACAAATCTTGACGTATACATCATACAAACATTGTGAGTTAAATAAAAGCGTGTAAAATGTCTCAAAATACAAATCTATTTGGAATGTTGCATGTTTGGCTTGATTCTACGTAATCCTTAGACTTGATTTGTTTTTAATGGAGTCTGTGATTTGTAATTAGCATTCTTTGAGAAAAGTACAATTTTCACCAAAGGAGAGTATGCTGACATGGTTTTTGTTTATGGTTTGCTAACGGTAATGCGTTTGAAGCTGTTAGAAATTGAACGGCGTTTCCCGGAACGACAAATTCGCAATAACATAACGTTTTCAGAGTTTGCCGCACGTCGAGGGAGACTGGCCATTTTCCTGTCGGCCGAACTAGTGTCCGAGAAATGAATGATAATGAAAATCTTGCGGAAAACATTCTCAGAATTTTCGATGAAGATTCTACAACTATCACACGTAGAGTATCTAGGAGACTTAACACTACTCATAGTTTGGTACATAGAACATTTCGTCCCGATGGTCGACTCCCTTTCCGTGCACATAAAGTTTATTTATTAGAAGGCGAAAAGTAAATTCGCGTCAATTTCTGCCATTGGCACTTACGGATGTGAGTCGAAGGTAGGCAAAAAGTAATATGGACGGATGAGGCAGTATTTACGCGTACAGGATGTTTATTCTCGTAACTCGCATCACTGGAATCATGAAAATCCACACCGTGCACATCATCAACATCAATTCTCAGTTAATGTTTGGTTAGCACTAATAGGAAACTGGTTATTTGGGCCCTACTTTATTCAAAATACATTTAAAAGCGGATAGTTTTCTAAATTTCTTAGAAAATGAGTTTAATCCTCGCCTGGAAAATGTCCCATCATTAACACGACAACGAGCTTAGTTTCAATTGGACAGGTGACTATGTGGCTGAATGAAAATTATCCGGGAAGATGGATAGGGCGTTACGGTTCCATTAGGTGGCACCGCGTAGCCCAACTTAACACCCCTCGATTTTTACGTTTGGGGTCACTTAAAACCAAAGTCTATTCGCAGCCTATCAACTTCAGGGAGGAATTAGCATAGAAAATCCAAGAAGATTGTCAATCGTGGCAGAAAATTCGCAAGAGAAAATTTTATGGCCTTTAAAGTGGTGTATCTGTTTCTTTGATTGTGGAATGGGAAAAATAGTAAATATTTAATAATATTGTTAAAAATCAAAAAAACCATCAAAACAAAATTTCTCTGAAACAGTTCAAAATAGGACTCTTGTTTATATGCTTTTTTAAAATCAAATGTGTACAATATCTTCCTCAAAATGGTAAAAATCTGTAACAATTTATAATGTGCTAACAATAAACGCTAAACATAAGTAGATATTGGATGTTACCTAACAAAGTTAAACTATTGTAATTTTTTATTACAGTAGAATAAAAGTGTTGAGAGACATGTAAAACATGAACTTAAAAAGTGTCAGTTTCATTTTGCATTGTTTATACAGTTTTATTATGTAATTATATAAATCCGTTACATATATATATATATATATATATATATATATATATATATATATATATATATATATATATATATATATATATATATATATATATATACCTATGTATGTATACGGAAAGTTGAGTAGAGACAAATTCAATTTTTGTCGTTGAACTACTCTAACTTATTCGAAGTGTGTCACAAATTTAATGTCTATTTCTATGATTATCTACATTCTACATCTTTTAAAGTTCGTATATTGTACGACCTAGATAGAGGCCCACTTCAACAACCCTGGGAAGATGGTAAATTAAATTCTTTCTTAAAATATACTTTATCTCCATCATCTAACAAACAATTTGACAAACCTGTCATCAGAGCTCTTTATTTTATTATTAACTTAACTGCACAATATATTGAAGTAATTGTAATTACTGATTCTAGATTTTGAAATGTTCTTGCAGATTCATTTCTAGTGACCCAAATATTGAAATGAAATACTTCCCTTTTTCGGAAAAAGTTTCATATTTAAAAGCTCTAAACATATGAAAACACAAAGAACCAGCCTGATTTAAAAACATCATTCTAAAAAGCCTACTATTGAATATTATATTAGAATGTAATGTTAATAAAATTATTAGAATAAAATTTAAAACAATTTAAAAGTAATTTCCCCGATGGGGATTAGAACTCTCGTTGTTTACATTACCAGTCCCATAATCTGACCGCTACGCCAATAGCTCTATTTAAGTTTAACGTTTATTGTTAACATATTATTAAATTGCTACAGATTTTAAAAATTTTTGTCCATTTTAGTTTAATATTTAATCTGAAACTGTGTATAAACACACACACGCACGCACGCACGCACGCACGCACGCACGTGAACGCGCATACACACACACGCACACGCACACATACACACATATACACACACACACACACACACACATATATATATATATATATATATATATATATATATATATATATATATATATATATATATATATATATATATATATATATATATATAATTCGTCCGACATCGTACTGGCATTCCTTTTAGCATCTTTATTATTTGTTGTAAAGAAAAACATAAAACTAACTACATTATTTTCCAGCTCTATAACCTAAAAATATTTTCATGTATAGAGGGTGTTCCACCTTTTCTGCATATCACTTTACTCTTTTATTTTAAATGGAACACCCTGTATATTGTTACATTTTTGAATTTTTTGTTGAAATTGAGGGGCACTTTGTTAAGCATACCTGCCACCTACAGTCCACCGTTTCCGTGTTATCTCATGTTTTTTGAAAAAAAATGTTTGCGACATACTCAAAAATGGCTAATATCTCGCAAAGTAAAATAGGTAGGGACATGCGGTTTTCATTCGATAAAGCATGAAAAAGTAAATAAAAACACATGAAATGAATAATTTTTGAGATACAGATTTTTTGCGGGTAAATTTTTTTATTTTGGAAAAATTGAATCATGGATAACTTGATTTTTTTAAATAGAAAGGGATATATTTTTTACATAGACAGATTTTGGCATGTTTCTCTTTCGATTTTGTTAAAACACATATCTTTAGCCGTTTTTACAGAATTGGCGATTCTCTATTTTTATTTTATTTTTTGCTATATCGCAGTTGCCATGTAACAGAAAAACAAGGAAAAGGACGAACAATAATAATTTATTTTAATTTTATCTTAATCATATTCCATTTAACAAGAAAAAAAAAGGAAGCAATTAAAGGTATTTTAATTCAATAAGTTTCTCAAAATGTCGTCCATTTTATTTTAAAGTCGTGATATTTTTGTGTCTCATTGGAAAATGCTGTTTTTATTTTTTTTTGTATCGTTTCTTGCGTGATACTAGACAACAAATTACCAATATTAATCATGGTATGAATGATATTTACGAGTACACAAGTAGGCTTTGCTAGATTAACATGGAGTACAAAAACAAAAGCCAAATTATTGTTTGACAGTCACTAGAAATAGCAGAAATTGACTTATTAGTTGTAATTAGCTCTTAATCAACATGAATTTTACTCAAAAAGAATTAGTGGACATGGTGTTTGTTTTGGGCGAGTATCAAAGAAATTGTCTGTTGGCTGTTCGTGTGTATAAACAAAGATATCCTGATCGACGTCCTCCAAGTACCCGTGCGTTACAAAAATTATTCCTCTATTTGAACAAACGAGAAGAGTACATTACAAAGCAAATGTTCAAAGAAGAACAGTTAGAACAGAAGAAACTGAATTTATGGTAATGCAGAGCGTTGTCGAACATCCAAAAGTCAGCACAAGCCAAATATCTAATGCCATTGATACTATTGGTATTACTTAAGTAAGACGGGTACTAAAACATAATAAATATCATCCATGTCATGTAAAATTACACCAAAAATTAACTGTAGGTGATTTTAAGAAGAGCTTTATGTCAATGGATGTTAAATAAGTTAAATGAGGACCGACGTTTTACGTCAATTATTTTATTTACTGATGAAGCTACCTTCCACAGCAATGGGCGTGTAAACCGTCGGAATTTTCATTATTATGATAATATAAATCCACATATTGTGCAATATTTTGATCATCAGCAGAGATGGATGGTAAGTGTGTGGGGAGGAATTGTAAATAACATTGTGATAGGTCCTTATTTCTTTGAATGGTAACGGATATTTGGAATTTCTAAATAATGTGTTACCTGAATTACTCGAAAATGTTCCTGACGACGTAAAACATATCATGTGGTATCAGTATGATGGTGCGCCTTGCCACTATGCTAGGAATGTGCAGAATTTTTTAGATCTTCAATTTCCCAATCGTTGGATCGGCCGAGGAAGTCCCGTGTCATCGCAAGATCGCCGGACTTAACCATGATTGACTTTTTTTATGTGCGGGTTTGTCAAAAATTTCGAATATTTCGAAAATGTGCGCTAATCTCTGCAGCAAAGGCTTGGAAATTGTTTAGAATTAAACTGACAGAATTTTGAGCACCTCTTGAATTAAAATGTTTGTTATTATTTTTTTTATTTTTTCCTAATAGCTTTAATTTGTTAAATGGAACGTGGTTAACATAAAATTAAAATAAATAATTATTTTGCGTCCGTTTCCTGGTTTTTCTGTTACATGCAAATGCGATATAGCAAAAAAGAAAATAAAAAATAGAAAATCGCCAATTCTGTAAAAACGGTTAAAGAAAGTGTATTAACAAAACCGAAAAAGAAAAAAAAACTGCACCTGTCTATGTACAAAAATATATACCTTTCTGTTTAAAAAAATCAAGTTATCCATGATTCAATTTTTCGAAAATCGAAAACTTACCCGCAAAAAATCTGTATCTCAAAAATCATTCTTTTCGTAATTTTTTATTGACTTTTTAATGCTGTACCCAATGGTGAAAACCGCGTGTCGCTACCTATTTTACCTTGCGAGATATTAGTCATTCTTGAGTATGCCTCCAACGTCATTTGTTTTTCAGAAAACGTGAGATAACGTCGAAACGGTGCACTGTAGATAACTTGTATGCTTAACAAAGTGCCCATCAATTTCAACATGTAATAATATACAGGGTGTTCTATTTAAACTAAAGATTAGAGTGCTGTGCAGAAAAAGTGGAACACTCTGTATATACGAAAATAATTTTCCGTTATAGAGCTTGAAATATAAGGTAAAGTTCGTTTTTATACCTTTTCTTTACAACAAATGATAAAGATGCTAAAAAGCAATGCCAGAGCAATGGCGAACCCGGTATATTATATATATATATATATATATATATATATATATATATATATATATATATATATATATATATATATATATATATAATTTTATATTTAAACAACATCTCTAGTGTCTCGAACAGCTTGAAAAAGATCTAATAGTTTTTTAGTAACTTCCATGTGTGTGTGAAGTTTAATTTAACAGCTCCATCTATACGACTAGTTTACATGAAAAATTTTTAAAACTGAGTAGGTTAACAGGTACTTCCGCCGGTCCTACATGTCCCAAAGGTTTAAATTTTAACAATTACAAATTACAGTTTTTGACAACTTTACACTTAATATCTTAATCTAAGTTTTGTGAAATTTGTTCTTCGATTAAAACATTTTTCACTGTTAACCTTCGACCGATGAGAATATTCTGATTTGTCATCTTCACGGAAGTTTAAAAATAGTTAATTTATTAAGGATGTGATCCTTTACTGAAATTGTATGCCATAGTTGGCTCTATACGTTTATCAAACAGTTATATTAATAGCAGGCTTATGTTTGCGTCAGTTTTCCTACTTCGTAAAATCGTTTCAACATCTTAAACATTTCTAAAGAATTTTCTTACTACCGAGGACGATAACTGTAAGAGTTATCGAAATGTTTAGATTTGTATAAACATAAACACAAAAATACACCATTAGAAAACCCAAAAAAGCTAAGTATTTTAAATATGGATATTTAGTATTGGACTTGATGTCAAACAGAAGATTATGCATATTGCAACAAGTGTTTAATGAGTCAATAAATTTAGTCATGTATGATGCATACAATGTATTTATATTACTTGTTTACAGTACAGAAATTTGCATGCGTGTTTGATTACTGTCACGTGTCGGAGAAATTGGCGTAGAATATCTTTTTTATATATGTATATTCATATATTTCAATATAGTAGAGTTTTGATAAAGTAGTTTTACGTAAATTGTGTTTTAAATTTGTTTTGTTTATTACGTTGAAATGGAATATTAACGCTTTGAGAATAAATTGGTTATTATAAAGTGTTTTATGAAACATATCATACGTATATTCGCCGTTGAAATTTATTTTTCTTATCGTGCTGATGTCGTCAGTCTGTTGCGCGTTGAGTAATTCTTGGTATCTTATAGTTATAATCAATTTGTTTTGACGTTCTCGTTTTTTTTATTTTGAAGAAAGATAGTGTTGGGTTTCAGTGCTTATCTATTCTTTGGAGTAAAATTTTGCTTAAGTGGATTGTGCTATCCTGTTCTTTTGGTAAATTTGTTTTGCATCGAGAAAGTCGTACCGGTTTCTCTTGTGGTACATCACAATGCATCCACAGCTTGTTCAGATAGACAAAGGGTTGCTGCAAATATATCGCTACAATTCTTAATAAACGCACGGTTTATGTTAGGTAGATAGTCGCGCGCTACTTTTTGCTACTTTCCATTCATAATGAAATTGTATAACCGTTTAATAATAATTATTGCCAATAGCCAGTTTTATATCAACTATTCATAAGTAAAAATGCAAAACGGGTTTAGTGAACTGTATAAAATATTTCAATATTTAGTTTAGCCCTCCAACACAGTTATTATTGGAACAGCTGAAATAAAAACACATCTTAAGGTATGTGTATTATTTTTTATGTATATTTTACTTGATATTGTTCATAAACCAACCAACTCTGCATCAGCTCTTATTCTACAGACTCAAACTCTGCATCAGCTCTTATTCTACAGACTCAATCTCTACTCATTTGTTTAGTTAATTAGATGAAGATGTGAGTGTTACGCTATTTTTCTTAAATTAATTAATAGCATTATGCGGTACGTATTTGTTGGTTTTAAACTTCATAGTTAATGATTCGCATGTAATAATAAACCGCTAAAACCTTTTGTCTTTTATTTCCGTTATAGCAATTTGGTATTTTGAACTGTGGCTAATTTTGAGCAAGCAAGCTGTAATTAATTAAACCAAATCAGTATTTTTTGAACTGTAAGCTGGTTTCCGCAAACTGTAAGGTATGATCTGGTTTTATTGAGATTTATTTAGTTGATTGATTGATAGACTGAGATTGATCTGATTGATTGAATCGTTTGTTTGAGAAAGAGCCGAGAGAGAAACGGATAAACGAGAGAGAGAAAGAGACGAGAGAGAGGCGTGCATGATCAACTTCTACTGCAGAAAATTTACATTAATCTATAAACCACTAGATGGAGCCATAAACAATCCCTAATTAGTCCTAGAAATATACCGCTAGGTGATGCTACCTTTATTACAGAAAAAATATTCAATAGTCCATACACCACTAGATGGCCCTACAAACAAATTCAAGTTTGGCAGTAAGGGGGCCACTGCAGGAGGGCGCAGACTTAACACAAGTTCTTATAGCTGGCTTATGAGATAGCATTAGGGCCCCCTTATTACACTACTATTTCCAGCCAAGGGGCCACGACAAGAGGGCGCACACCCTAACGCAAGTTCTTATAGCTGTCTTACACGTTAACATTAGAGCCCTTGTCCAGCCAGGGGGGCCACGATAACAGGGCGCAGACCCTAACACAAGTTCTTGTAGCTGTCTTACACGTTAGGATTAGGACCCCTTATTAGAAAATTTCAAATTTCCCGCCGTAACCAATGCACAGCCCTAAGCCTCCAATCAGAGCTCAGAAGTTGGGTGGGGCTAAAAACCAATCAGAAACCAATCAGGTACAAGGGGCTCTCCTTAGGACCACCAATCAGAACATTGTATGCGCACGCATTTGCCTACCTTCCTGGGGGTGAACTGCCAAAAAGGCTTTTAATACAACCAAATGGGTCCTAAATAGGGTGAAAATTTCATCAAGGGGTTGAAAATGGCCCCGAAAAGAAGCCGTCAAAAAAGGAGTGGGAAATAGGCTGAGTCTATGACGTCAGAAAAAACAAAATGGCGGCCAAGGTGTCCCTGTTCTACTTATAATATTGAAAACGTGTTTCTTATTGTAACGTCAAAAATAATCCAACGAATACCACACGAGAGTTCGATATATTAGATTATTTTTGACGTTTCTAAGAACCAATAGCAAGTTTTAGTTTCAGTCATGCGTGTATGTTTTAGCCAATCAAAACCTACCTACATTATTACCGCGAGAATAATTTTAATTTTTGTTTTTATAGAATGACCACGTCTTTTCGATTTGACTTCTGCTATCAATTTGAAAGTTCAGAAACCTTAAAAATTATTATTAATTTTATTAAATACATAAATAAAAAGTTATTCGTTCATAACAAAAACCTATAATAATTTCAGAAACCTTAATTTGTTAAAATAAAAATATAATATTGAAAACGTGTTTCTCATTATAACGTGAAAAGTAATCCAACTAATACCACACGAGAACTCGATAAATTAGAAAATAATTCTTCATATTTTCTCAACCCTGTTGCCATTCGAGCCCCACCGGCTCTCGTGTCCATTGCGTGGCAACAGGTTTTCGAAAATTTGTCGAATTGTTTTCAATTTATTCTCACTCTCTTGTGATATTACTACTGAAAATAATTATGGCTCATGTTTTCCATATTACACCATATGATTATATGTGATGACGCAACTGTAAACACTCCTCGCGAGGATAATAATAATATTGACATTTAGGGTTAGTATAACTGCCAGTAGGTATCGTATATGTGCATGTATTCTAAACGTTTTTTGCTCTGCAGATACGTTGTTTTTAAGGTATGAATCATACGCTTACACACCAAAAAACCTAAATATTATCTGAAACTAAGGTAATACAATTTTAATTGGAGGCAGATGGTCGTATTTGCTTGCTTGTGAATGTGGTATTAATATGTTGGATTATCGGTGCCTGTGGGAGCGATGTGCTTGTTAAACTAAATGTGGGTAATTTCCTATGCACCAATACAGACATTTTAGTTGCATTGAGGTAGACCAAAACAAAAAGAGTAGGATATTTGTCACCCAAGGAGTGCCTTCCAATTAATGCTCATGGTTTATACAAAAAGGTCTGAAAACTCTGCAAAATTTCATGGGTTACCGAAATGGTAAATGTGTTAAGTAGGTTGTGTAAATACATATTAGTGGTAGTGTGCAGAAGAAAATTGCTGCATGTTTAAAATTAGACAATTCGGAGCTTTACACAGGCACACTTTTCTTAGGTCATCAGTCACTATGCTGGTGGAGATCTCCTGGCAGTCAAAAAGCTTGGAGTATGGGAGTTTTGTACTATAGTGAAAAAATTGAACATTCTGCAACAAAAAAAAATGAAAGAGAAGCAGTTATAGCAACAACCACAGATTCTTCCAGTTGTGCAAGGTAGTCAAGTTTCATATGAAGAATTGATGTACCCGGTAGCAGTAACAGTGAATTCAATTTTCATGTCCGCTACAATAAACAATAATTGTATAAGTGCATAGAAAATGGCCGTTCTTTAATACTCTTGATTCTCATCGGCTCTTTCCTTAACAGACGGTTGCCGATAACGAATCTGAATGGACGGCGGCCGTTAACAAACCTGAAACCTTAACAATCAAGTTTCACTTGTCAGCTGAGTGATGTTTAATTGAAATAATACTATGGAATTACGAAAAACTAAAAAATAATTATCGAACGAAGCTAATACTTGACATGTAATACAGTAATGTAATTGCAGAAAAAAATACAACCGATACACTTATGTCGATCGAACTTAAGCAACGTGTCACACATTCTACAAAATCGTGAATCATTAATTACTGAATATATAAGACATAATAATTAAAGTGTACAGTAAAAAAGCACTTTCAGATAAGTGTTTATGATGTATGTAGGTAACGTAAAATATCCCAAAGCGATTAGCAATCTATGTAAATCCAATTATCTTTCTATTCACAAGAGATTATAATTTATATGTATATCACGCCACATAAAATCTCACGATCAGATAATGTTTTAGAGACAACTGCAAGGCTCAAAAGGTTCGTAAACCAAATACAATTAAGATCATTTATTGAGTATATTTGTTCTGTCTGAATAAACGATCTGCATGAAAGCTTCATACACTGGAAAATACGTTATAGTTGGTTTAGTATTGTGCGGTTGAGTTATTTAATATAGTATCGATTGAAAACAATTATATTACAGATTAACATTTAGTCATCATACAACAGATAAATACACCGTCAGAAAAATAGCCTTTATATTAATTTTTAAAGCATAAAGAACTCGGTGGTGAGGATCACTAAATTTAACGTCATGAAGGGTAAAAAAATTAAGATCATTTAATACTATCTATATATTATATTATATTTCATTCACATACTGTAATTAAAAACCTGACAGGACAATGTCATATTTTTCTCATGCCTGTATCATGATGTGTTAATTGTAACTTATTACAGGCACGCAATTCACTAGATTACACCACGTTCCTTTTATAGTGTTGAATAATATGACCAATTATTACACAAAATAACCTTTTGCTTAAAACAATATCATTCCTACTTATTATTCGGGAGCACTTCAAGCTCTTTAGTTAATTAAATACATTTTTGGTGCTAACCCAGTATCCTGCAAAACAAACTGGGCTAATCTCAAATTATCCTTAACATAGGTTTCTATTTTCTTCCAAGGATGATAGTTTTCGAAATGTTTACAACATGTCCTGTAGGAGAAAACTTTATAAAGAAGACTCCTCTGAACTTGAATTCTCTGTAGGAAAAGTATCTGTATTTCCTGCTGAAAAGTGCCAACATATTTGCTGAAAGACCTCCTATAAACTGGAATTGTGGGAAATATGTATCACCTACAAGAAACTACTATAAAAAAAGTGTATAAATTGAATTATTAAAAAGTTACTAAGAAGGAGTACTTTAGATCTTTCTACAAAGTAACATTAGCTGTATATGGATTGAAACATTTTGGTAGCAACATTACGCATACGTAAGGTGCAAAAGTATTTAATAATATCGAAAAACTTAACACTATTACCAACAGACGCATGATATACTTAAAAAAGAGCATTTGTTACTTTATATGTTTTTTTCTCCCATTTTCGTTCCATATTCTAATCATTTTGTCTTTTGCATTATATCTTTTCCAAACACAACACACTTGAATTAATTATTCAATTGTGATCAAATTCAAATACAACAGTGATATAAAAAAATTATTATTAACTTTAGTAAAGACATAAATAAAAAGTTTACCTCGAGTAGGATTTGAAGCTACGACCTTTACTGTGCTAGAGTACCACACTAACCAACCGTCCTATCTTGACACATGCCACAATCGGTGTAAATTTTGTTTGTAGAAGTGATATAAATTCTAAATATAATGAGATTAATGTCAAATTACTTATATTACTGGAATGTGAGCCTGAAATATCGCAAGGATTCGCACATACCAAAGAAACTTGATTAAAATTAAATTACAGTAACAATTTAACATTGATATAGTTTGCTTAATATATACCCAATAATAATATCACATTTATAAGATGAAATGTTTATGTTTCAAACATATGTCAACGTCTCCAACAGCAGACCGGTTTAAAACACCTTCATTATAACATTCGTACACGGCAAAGGGGTGTATACGGTATGTTTTTAATATTGACACCGGACAGTCTTACATTTATGCAATAGTAAACCATGTAATCATAAAAAAAGTAACATTACAAATCCAGGATACTCCTTAGAATGAACACAAACGTGAATGCAACCTCTCACGCAAATGTGAACGAGATAGCGTACACGACCGTCAACAAGAACAAGAAACACGAATCCATACGTGAACGTGACACGACCCGTAAAGCGCGCGCGTACGCATGCACACAATCAATCACACACACACACACACACACACACACACACACACACACAAACTCACACAAACACACAAACACACAACTACACAAACACACAAACACACAAACACCCAAACACACAAACACACAAACACACAAACACACAAACACAACACACAACACAGCACACACACAGCACAACACACAAACACGGACACAACACACACACAACACACAACACAAACACACAACAGCACACACACAAACACAAACACACAAACACATGGAGCACACAAACACACAAACACACAGACACACAACACACAGACACACAACACACAGAACACACAACACACAGACACAAACAACACACACACAACACAACAACACAACACACAAACACACACAACACTGACACAAAAACACAAACACACAACACACTGGAAACACACAACACAAAACACAAACAACACACAAACACACAAACACACATAACACACAACACACAACACACAACACAACACACGCAAACACGGAACACACAAACACACAAACACACAACACCAACATAACACAAACACACACAACACACAAACACATGGCACAACAACAACACAGACATGCACAAACACAACAGACACATACAAAAACACTAAACAACAAAACACACAATACATTAATCTACAAAACAAAACAACATAAAACACACATAAACATACAAGACACAACACAACACTTAAAACATGATAAACAATACACAAACACAAGTAACATACAAACACACAGACACAATGCAAAAAACATAAAAACAATACAAACACAAATCACAAACACAACAAAACTACACACAAATACAAAAACAACAGAACACAGAACACACAAACAACACGAACACAAACCAAAACACTACAGCACAAGACACACAACACAACACACAAACACACACAACACACATAAAACACACAACTAAACACAAACACACAACAACAAAACACACAAACACAACAACAAACAACAAAACACACACAACACAACAAACGACACAGACAAACAACACACAACACGAACAGACACACAACAACAACACACAAACACACACAACACACAACAACACACAACACACACACAGCACACACACACACACACAGACACACAACACACACACAACAACACAACACTGGACACAGACACAACACACAAGCACACAGACACTGACACAGACACACTGAACACACAACACAGACACACACAACACTAACAACAACACAACAACACAGCACACAGACACACACACAGACACACAACATGACACTGAACACAGACCAAACAACGACACACAGCACACACAGACACACAGACACACAACACACAGACAACACTGGGCACACACAGCACACAGAACGACACACAACACGACAAGCACACAGACACAGACACACAGAACAAACACTGGCACAACACAACACACGACACACACACACAGACACACAAACACACAGACACAGACACACACACAAAGACACGACACAGACACTGGGCACACAACACACAGGCACACAGACACAGACACTGGAACACACACAAAACACACAGAACGACACAGACACACAAACGACACAACACACACATGGGCCACACACACACGCACACATGGACACAGACACAACACACACAGACAGACACACAACACATGCACACAAAACAGACACACAATGGACACACAAACAGCACACACAGCACACAGACACACAGACACACAGACACAAACTGACACAACAACACTGACACACAACACAACACAGACACATGACACAACAGACACACAGAACAATCACAACACGAACACACAACACAAACACACAACACACAGACACACAGCACAACACACAAACACAGAACACACAAACGACACAACACACAAACACACAACACAACACACAAAACACAAACACACAAACACACACAACACACAAACACACAACACAAACACAAACACACAAACACACAACACACAAACACACAACACACAAACACAAACACACAACACACAAACACAAAACAAACAAACAACACAAACACGCAAACACACAAACACGCAAACACACAAACACCTCAAATGCACCAAAATTTAATTTATTTCACTTTATTATACTTTGTTTGCCTGACAACAATGCCGTTAATTATCTACGAGATATACCCTGACAACAATCGTCGTTCTGTCAAAAATAGTCGGTGTTGCCGCTTTGTCTGGTAAAATTCATAAACTTTCTACAGTCCTGGAGAGTCTCGTTGGGAGACAAGGGTCAGAATTGTTACTTTGGCGTTTAAACGTTCAAAAGAATTTGGAGGACTCAAAAGTACCACTGGTAACTAAATAATATTTTCGGAAAATATGATCTGGTATCGAAAGGGTTAATGGCGTTTTGTGGTAGCTTCTTGAGTATTAGACGGTTAATTCCGTCTTGTCCTGGAGCGGAATTTCTCACTTGTGTAAAAGTTTGTAATATTTGACAGAGGAAGGGGTCGTTGACGGATAGTTCCTGCGGTCTACGGTTTTGATTTTGAAACTCAAGATTTTGCTCCGCTGAGCTTTGAAATCGTTTTCAAACGATGGATCGTCGGGGGTAGTGAAAATGGTATACAGGTGAAGACCGAACCGGTCGGCTTTCTCCTGGCCTAAAACTGCGAGGTTGCCTTGAAGGTTGATTAGGTGGGATTTTTGTTTGGTCTTTTGTTTTCTTACGACCTTAAATTTATGCCAAGATTTAGGGCCTGTACGGAAATCTAGTTTGACTGCTTCTTTCATCCAATTTTCCTGGTTGTATTTGTTGGTCTGTGGTCGGATTATTGCGTTGAGTCGGTTGTACTTGGTTTTAGTTCTGGGTTACTGGTTTTCAGAAATCGACGGTATAGCCGTCGATTTTTCTTAATCAGCAGAACGATACGGAGGGGAAGTGATTTCCCGGTGATTACTTTCTTGGGGAATTCGCTGCGTCGGAGATGATTTGGGTTAATTCTTGTACGGCTCTGTTTATGTCGTCTGTGGTGTTTATTAGTACGTCTAGGAGGTTATTGGAGAAGTGTTCTTTGAACGCATTCCAATTGGCATTATTAAATTTTCTACGTGTGACAGTGGTTTGTGTTGGGGGAAGTTGGGGGGCCTATGGATGTCTTAACTAGTAGAGGAACGTGGTCTTATGTCAATGTTGTGCCGAGGTGGCAGTTGTCGAAAAATTGTGTTAGTTGTTAGTAGCATATTATGAGGTCGGGCGTAGAGCCGCCGTTATATCCAATAAACGTGGGATGGATGTTTTTTACTCGTTATATTGATAGACGGAGTAGTTCGTCAGTTAATATTTGTCCGTTCGGATTGTCTGTCCTGTCTCCAAATTGTATAATTGTGTTTGTGTAATGGAGAGGACCGGGTATTGTGCCTGGGAGTGTTATAATAGCATACTACACTACTATAGGGGACGAAGGAAGGTGCACCGTAACAGCTACTCATTCTAGGTGTTGATGGTGAGGCGGTAGGGTGTAGGTAGGATGGGTATCGGGAGTGTATTAGGAGTGCAGTAACTCGCTTGCCTCTGCCGGGGTTCTTGCACAGGTAGGTATTGTATTGGGTTATGTTGAGGGTGTCTCGGTTGGTTAGGTGTGTCTCTGTTATGGTTAATATTTCTATGTGGTCTGTGTCTAGTAAGTTTTTGATGAGGTTGCGCTTTCGCCGAACGCCACACGCGTTAGCTGCCCCGCAATAATTTCTATGCCCATTCACGAGGTGTTACAATACAGCCGTTAGAAAAGGGTTTTCTGCGCCATTTTTGACAGAATGACATTTCATAGTCCCGAGATTAAAAGTATCCTGACAACCCTTTTTGTGCAACCGGCCCATATACAATTTTACACTAGTAAAGCTTACAATTCACTGTACAGAATATCGGTTATTTTTTTATTTTAACGATACTGCGCTAGCCATGTACCAGGTTACACCTCGAAGTGACACGTTAACAATTTTTACCTATGTAGATAGCGAACCGAGAAAACTTTATTATTATATTAAATATTTTCTCAAATCGCATTTGTTACCGCAATATGGGTTTAAATATCTTGATAATAAGTCTTAATTTGCTAATGTTTCCGGGATATATTATTTTATGTATGTTATGTAAGAAATATGGGAATGTATGGAACTGATATTTGAGTAAGGGGTGTAAAGAAAAATAAAAACACATGTTAGGGTAGAAACAAGTATCCGCCTTTACAGGAGGCGTGTAATGAATGGTTGAATATTTTTAGACGTTTATTATTAATGTGAAACGTCACTAGTTTAATAATTCATTACCTCGGGACATACCGCAAATGAAAAGACATTTTTGTTTGGTACTAGGAAATTCGGGACCGATACGGTTTGTTAGGAACGAACGCACATTTTAGAAATTAATACTTCTTGTAATTAATATGAAACTATTCCCACGTAATATTTCTTGTTTCGTTTATAAACTTAAAAACGGGGATTGATTTCGGGAATAAAGATAGTTATTAGTTAGATGACGTCGGATGTTCGATTGAGTTCGACAGTTGGGCCGTTCCTTGATTGATTAATTACAAACCATCATTGTAAACTGTCTATAAATATTTTTATCGTGTGCACTTGAGAAAAACTAAAAACGTGAATTCATCCTTTTCTTTTTGTGTAGATTTTAATGTAAGTTTTTCCAAAACTTAATCTATAAATTATCACCGTGCTTCGATTTTATACCGCGTATCTTAACTCGTCGGGTTTGTGATAAAGTGTTTAACTAAAGGGAATATATTCAAGTGTAAGTAGATATTTAAATGTAATTAAAGCTCGCAGCAAACAATTCAACAAGCTTATCCAACCTATTAAAAATCAATCATTGCCTTGCAAGAAGTATCTAATTACGCACGCAGCATAATTAAGTTGAAATCTGTTAAAATAAAAGGAGTCCGCTTTAGAAAGTACCGTGCCCATCCTCATTGTTAGTGTGACTTGGCATTGTTCATTGTTTATTAATATTTGTGTAGAGGAAATAATGCGTGGACAAACCGTGGAAGGATAGATTACGGTTAAATTGTTATAAACAAGGCCGGGGTTTATAGAAATGGGTCTAGAGGACATTAAAAACTCCTCACAGTCCATCTTTACTGTCAAACTTATTGTTTTGTAAAGATGAATGTGTCAGCTGAGAAAGGGACGCTGTATTTTCTAACTCATTCACTCAAGCTTGTGTACCGGTCACTTTGTTATGATTTATTTATACCTTGCTCTTGCAAGGCTTTGTTTTAATGAGTTTTTTCAGTGTCTTTGATTCAATCGGCTTATTTGGAATTGTTTGCCTGCGAACTAATTTCTCTTCATATGTAATTTATTGTAATTGTACGTATGTATCTTCTTGCTTTAATGTATCTTCTTGCTTTAATTAACCACACGATTGTGCATGTGTAAATTCTTTGCCTATTTTTTTTGCTCTTGTCTAAGTGTAAGTAAACTGCAGTGGAGTTACCTTATTGCTACCTGTGTAATTTTATCGTTTGTTATATCTTATATGTGCCGTAACTGCATTATTATTTTCTTATTTACTTAAAGACCGGCATGATTGGTTGTATAGGGCCACATGTTTGGTATTACAAATGTGGGTGTGTTTACACTGCTTGTTTTTTATTGTGTTTATGTGTAGTCAAACTGCTATTTATTTTTTTCTTACTGTTATAATTTTGTATGCACTCTAACCTGATCTGGTGTTTTGTTATACATTTAACCCTTTCATTGTTTTTTTTTTATTTATTAATGTATTTGTGCAATTACTTATTTATGAATAAATTGAGTTTTTTTTATGGTTCTTTCCCAACTTAGTAAATTAACGGGTTGAACCTTAATCCGCAAAGCTGGTTAATTGAAATTTGAGTAGTTTTATTGTTTACCTGTCCCACATGATGATTTGGGGTTTGCCATTAATTAACTGTCAGACTTGTAAGTAAATTCTAATGTTTTAATTATTGCCAGGAATGTCAATGTAAGGAAAGCAGTTAATTTGAATAATAGTAGCATTATTGTCAGTAAAGTCAGGATACATCCCTTAGCGATTGTTTTCTTCTTAAATTTCCCTATTGCGCATAAGTTAAAATTGCACTTTTTAAGATAGGATACCTGGGGACGCTACAACCTTCTTATGATTTGAGTTGTACAGTTTCTCTTTAAATATTACGTTATTTTACATAACAATACCTAAAAAACTCCACCAAATGTGCCAATTAATGTAAAAATCAACATGGAGAAGTTAACACTTGCGACATCCTCAGTTTTGTTTTGCGATTCCCTACTTAATTTAGAAAAAGCGTGTTAACGCATCCCACAAAAGTATGCATCACAAAAAATGTACCTGAGCTGTTCAAAGTAAGTATTTTAGTGCTTTAGTGCTACTTAGTTATAGGAGTTCGAATAAGTTTCGTTTTCCAATTCAACCACTAAATTAAAGAATTAGTCTGAATAATTCGTATAAAAATTAATATTTTCTAGCATTCTGTGGTTAACAGTTTCTACAATTATTAATAATAAGAAATTAGCTCATCTTGAAATAAATTTGTTTTCATTAGTTATAGAAGCTCTTAATGACGTAATATTAGAAAATACTATGTTATGGTCTTAACTTAGTGCTTAGTAATTTGTTTCAAAATAAACAGACATTTCCTAATATTTAATAATCGTAACAGCTTCTGTAATGAACAATAACAAATTATGTGTTGAATTACGCAAAAAATTCATACTCGTGCATTAAATGTTATTTGCGTTTCATTCTAATGCGTTGAATATTACTCTAGTCAACCCTTAAGGATCAAAGTTAATTTCTAGTAACCTGATGTATGTAACAATACGCCCATTTACGCAGTTTGATTTACTTTTTAGTTAAACTGGTATTTAGCGATGCTTACTTAATGTTCAAGTTTCCGTAGAATCTTGGAAAGTTTGTATTTTCGTAGCTTTAGGAGATTCTCTCCCCTGAAACTCGTGTTTCTATAAACCTCTTAGGTTACGGGTACAACGTAAAAAATGTGTTTAATTTAATGGCTATTAGACAAAATTTAGTTATGAAATTGAAATAGTATACGATCAGCCACGATTAGAGGACATTTGCTACACTATGCCACAAATTGATACTTTTCATTGAAGTATGCGTGTATGCGAATTCATTCACCTCCTACTCCTACTTCTTCACTCACGCACTGCGTGGGTATTCTCCTGCTTGATTTTCTATTATGACAAGGATTATTAGACCATATACCAACCCAAAACATTTTGTTAATATAACGATTTTCAGATATTAATAAAATACATACATTTTAATTAAATACACTTAAATGTATTAACTAACGCAAGGTTTCTAAGTAATTATTTATTTTGTAATCAAAATTTAGTAGTGCTAGATTTTCAAGTGTAACATTTCAGCCAAGGCGTATTTATAATGTGATATATTAAAATAAATTGTACTACATGGTAGATATTATTTAAGGGTGCCTTATGATTCTTAACAAAAGTGTAAAGTGAAACATTACTTTAAGCGGTATACAAAGATGTTCATTTCGTTCAGGTAAAATTAATTTAATATTTCACATGAAACTGTTCGAAGGAAATTAATATTTCAGTAGTGAATGGCATTTAAACATCAAGCGAAATATTGAAGAATATTAATATTCCTGTGTAATTTTGATCTAAAATGTAATTATGAATTCAATCTCATAAATTCCTAAGCACAAATATTGCGATTGTGAGAATTATGTTTGCAAACACAATTCAAGAAATTTTCATCGTCTCTGCATAATTCCATTTTTTCGTTTTAATTTTTGTTAAATGTAATTTTAATTTAATTGGTTTTCAATTTACTTGTAATTAGTTAAGAGTTTCAATGTGGTTTGTAGGTTTATACCATTTAATACAAGGTTTTTATTTTAAAAGATAATGATATTAGTGTCCTAAAGTAATACAAGATATTACGTAATGAAAAATAGACGCGTATCTAATGATTCGCAATTAATCTAGTGTTTGACAGTGAATTATTTTGGATAGCGTCGATTTTGTTGAAAATGTGTAATCAAGCTTATACTGCCCTCCGGGTCAAAAATTATATCTCTGATGTGTGCTTCTGTTTTTTAGGGGCGAAGACCACTCTTGTTGCAAAAAATTAAAACAAAACCATAAATTATAGGCGTACTGTAGATACTAACTATGTTTCATATGTAGAATAAATATTGTTCCATATTTTGAAACATCATTTATGCAGTGTCACAACGTTTCAACCTTTAAAAAGCACCCCTTACAACGAAAAAAATATGGTTTTCAATAGCTTGAAATGTGCCAAGGCCGAATTTTTGTACATTCCCTAATAATTATGATTGATTACAATGTTTCAACCCTTAGCGACCAGCTACTATAATTAAAATAAACCACCACATTTACTTAAAATTCAAGACTGCAATTCCTAAATGAGTAAAAAAAAAGATAAAACTTCATGTACATTTACATAATAGCATTTTTTTTTCACTTTAAAACTATTATCAACAGAGAAGCAATCATTACCATCGACCTACCCCTCCTGGTCCGTAATTGGAGGCAATTTTGACAGTTGACACCGGATCATGTTCCGCATGTTTTGTTGAAACATAGCCCAACCTTCGTCAGATACAATCTGTGCTACATCCTTTTTTGCACTCATAATATATCATTTGTTTTTATTAATTGTTAAGCTCCACCAATATTAATCCATCCTCAATCAGTTGCAAGAAACAAGGCGATTGAATTTTCACTTGTAATCTCCCTAGTGCTTGGATTATTTCCGGAATTTTTTCGAGTCACAAATGTTTTGAAAATTATCCCGAGTGGAAGACGAGGGATAATTTTCTCAAAACATTTGTGAACGAGAAGAAATTTCCGGTAATTAATTCAAGCACGTGGGGATTCGGTAAGAAAATATCGCAAGATTATCCGTTGCTATTGACGACGGGATATTGTGGATAATTTTAAATTCTATATACGTAAAGTTAAACTTCCCTAAAATTTTTTAAGTTAAGGGGCTCAGAGAAGGAGGTCCTAGTACTCAAATTCAGACTTCCAATAGTGATATATCAGCTAATTTTCATCCTTCAGAAATTATAAGAAAACGTAGTGGTCAGCAAAGCAAAAAAAAAGAAAATTTTTGTGTTCTAGCATGTTTTAAGTATCTTACTTAATTTTAGAGTTTGACAAAAAGAAAAGTTTATTAAAGACAAAAAAAAATTTAAAACGTAAACCGAACTTTCGTTCAAAAGCATCTTAAACTGGTGACAGTTCTAGAATTCTGGTATTTAAAGAAAGTAAATTTGAAATAGGCTACGTTCAATTTTAATACTTGCATAACTGTTATGTATAGGGTATGTACCAATTGGTGCATTTCCTACACGCAGCGTTATTCTTTGGACAATTCTGAGACAAAAATGTATTACAAAATGTCGGATCTGCTTTCGTTTCTTTATAACAGCCATTGCAAGAAACAATTAAATGGAAACACTTACTTATTCTTTTCAAACCTGATTGCATTTAAGTTATTCCAAATAGATTTAGCTACGATACTGTGTAAAAAAGATAATTTTTTCTTCTACTTTTGACATTAATTGCAGAAATAGGAGCTAAAATGTTCAAACTTTGGAGACTGGTGTGAAGAAACGGAAGCAGATCCGACATTTTTGTAAATAGTTCCTCGTCTCAGGATTGTCCAAAAAGTAACACCACGAGTAGCAAATGCGCCAGTTTATATACACTATAAGTATTAATTTATTTTAATGTCTCTTTAATATATATATATATATATATATATATATATATATATATATATATATATATATATATATATTAAAGACATTAAAATAAATTAATTACGTTGAATTTGAATAAACATGTATGTGAAGCGCATAATGCATAAGTGCGAATTAAATTAAAACCAAGTACAAATGTGAATATAGGACATGCTGTTAGGTAGTTAAACCAAATAT
>JARFJB010002002.1:1675000-1735000 GCA_036346205.1 Vesta saturnalis | reverse complement strand
TTAATTCATATTTTGCAGGTTGAACGGTCGTGTGTTGTCCCACACCAGATATTTGTTTTCTGAAAGATATAATTTGAGGAATGATCTTTAGATGAAGAACTCGTCGTCAACACGGGATATTTTTTAGAGTATTTGTGGCCTCCAAAAATTTGCGGAAATAATTTAATCTCATGTGATATTATAAGTGAAATTTAATTGCAATTGTGTAAAAGTTTATCACCATCACTATATTATACTCCATAAAATAAAATAACCTTAATTTTTTGGAAAAACCGTTTCCATGGGGAAACAAGGGAGTTTTTTTAATAATGTCACTTATAGGTTTTTTCCCTCCGGGGTTGCCTCAAATCGCTTGAGTTTATTGATGGTATGCTAGACATGTGTAATTATTCGCTAATAAAATAATTGATGCTATTAATTCTCTTGTTAATGATTTGGCGTGAATTACTAAAGAGTAGAAGTATATACCTACTTAGAAAATTATTGTTGAGGTGTGATACAATTCGTTTACTATATGATGGAACCTGAAATTCGTAGTATGTTTGTTGGTTAAGTCCCAGAACACCCTGCACTAGTTTTCCAAATTGAAGGTTACATAAAGTATCAATCCTGTATTAAAGAAGCAACTTTGATAGTGCAGCTACTAACTAATAATGATAAAGTAATCATAACCGCAATTCACAAATGTGTTTCTTCTTTTATTCTTAATACACGTGTCTAACAAATTCAAGATTGTTACAAATAGAAAATAACCAATGTGTACAAAAGTTTCTTACACTTTGTGATAAACGCAATATTGAGAAATAAAGGGTTTTTGTATAGAATGGAGATGATTCTCATGATACCAAATATATTTGATCATTTCAAAATGAAAACTTACATTTCTATGCTTGAACAGGTAACAATAGTATTCTAGATAATTTAGAACCTTTAAAGCCTAGTAAAGATCTTTTTTATACCAAACGAATGAGTTTTAAATTTAGAAATTTGCGTACAACGTAGATACAGAAATACGAAACATCTTCAAATTAATCGTAAGTACTCAAGTATACACAAAAATGAATATAACTGTATACTTTAAAAATATTTTCAAATACGAAATCATTGAAAACATTCATCCATGTATACACATTTATTATAAATTGTGAAATGAACATTTTAGTATGTATATAATCCCTTTATTTTTTAACCAGATCTGTTGAAATTTTACTAAATGAATATTTATAAACGATGTGATTGTATATATAATATATATATATATATATATATATATATATATATATATATATATATATATATATATATATATATATATATTTATATATATATATATATATATATATATATATATATATATATATATATATGTATATATATATATATATATATATATATATATATATATATATATATATTGTATTTCATAATAATAATGTATTTAAAACTAAGTGCCTATTTCATCTACGAACATCAAATTTAGTATAAATTTGTAAATGTTCTTCTGAGCGTGCTTTTCCACCTCGATAATTACAAATTTGCATTTTAAACCGTAGCTGCGTTAGGAAATTGTACCTACTTGCACTGAGACGCAATAAAATACTACAGTATTTTACAGTTTGCAAAAAAGTTAAAAAATATAAAATTACCCAATATATTCATATTATTTTCATCACCAATAAATCTTCATTACATTACAATTAAAATAGTTTAGATACACTTGCAGGTACATTAATTGTCAAACGATAAACCAATTAACATTAATATTCCAAGAGTGTGTTATCAATGTGCGACCATAGCAATGTTAATCTGTTGATATTAACACATTTTCTCCCAGTATTGTAAGCAATAGTTGTTTCAAACTATACATACAACCATTTCATTCACCGTTCAATTCAATTAATACTTATTTGCGAGTTGTTGACTACATCGATCAGCTGCGACTAATCATAGGAACGAAACTATAAAATAATGCTGTTCATAATTAAACTAAAATTTCAAAACGTACAGTTCACATCAGTTTATTTCATTAAATGAGATAATTTTCCGTCTATTGACACAATTTAGGTGTTAGAACTTACACCCCTGTCGCAATTTGCTTTCTCTTTTGTTATTAAGATATAGAATTTTGTTCAAATACGTCCCAAAGTAAAGATTCGAATGATACTGACCTTTTAATTTTTTTTCTTAGTCCTCTTGACTTGATGTTCAGGCTGCGATTCCTCAATATTTATTCGCTCATGTAACCTCTCTATAATGACTGAATTAGGTAGCATACCACTATTTGCATGATTCCATTTCTTAGTAGAGCTGTTTGTGTAACTGGAACTAAAGCATCTAATTCTTTACTCTGTGTAAATCTACGAAATGCTTCAAGGTCGAATTTAGTTTCGTTTACAATATTTCGGTAAAATGGAAAAATTCCCGCTTTTTCAAAACCATATTTTAGGTGTTTGTCTTTGCAATCAATCTAAATTTCTGAAATGAGAATTCTACAGTCCTATTGGGAAATTTACTGTTTTTTTGGTGTATTGGTGACTAAGTTGTAAACATCCACAAATCTGTACAAAAATCCGCAAATTAATTATTTTAATTTATCCGTTTATGTTACAGGAAAATGCTCCGATGTATTTTAATAATTAAGTTTACCCCTTCTTCCGTAATTCAGAAATCTGATTTCGACACAAGAACCCCACCAAAGCGTCACCACCATTCTCTCGTCCAATCACGTTAAAGCGCGGACTATATACGCAGAACTTATCTTGTTGACCTGTTCCTGTTGACTTCTGCCCTGAAGTCTTCACTAATTTTACTGCTTCCGTCCTTAGGTCTTGACCGGCCCGTTTACCCGCAGAATTTATTTTACGTCTACCTGGCGACCCATTCTGGGGTAAGTTATAAATTTTCAATCATATTTTCCCGGCTAGTTTCCCATTATAGAGATTTATTTTCTGCCTTTGGTAGATTACAAATCGATCTTGTCTGTAAAACACCGCAATGCCTGTACACTGACACTTACTTGTATATCAGTTCACTGTGTATATAGAAGTTAGAGATAATGCTAATAATAGGAATATTAGGTAATATACGTTACTGCAGTTTGTTTTATACCTTTCTCCAGTGTTGTTGCTCTTCATTATTGTTTCGTAAACAGGTTTTATAGGCTTGATTGTTCATATTACATGTGGCTTACTATTCCTTTTTTGGGATTTTACTTTTTAGTTTCTAAGTTTCTTTATTTAGTTGTGTAAAAGTTGCGATTAACAGTTTTGTCAGCTTGTTTATATCTATTTAGAATTCAGTTATTAAGCCAGCTGATCTACATGGTTCTAAAGCAGTAGGTGTAGTAACATTAAAATCTTGCTAAGGTGTATCTACATTTGCACTTAGCATTAGAAGGATTTACACGTAATTGATACACTGTATACTGTATCTAATTGTATCATGTTTAAAAATTTTTTTTGTATTATTTATATTATTGCACATTACAACGTAAGGTATGACCACATATTTTGCAAAGAATATTTGATAACTATTTTTTTTGTATTTGTTCGCCGAGATCTAGACATAAACGGAAATGTCAGTTATCTCTATGCGCATCATCTACTAATGGTTATTAGCACTATCCGTCACTAGAATTTTGACCTACTAAACGAATTCGACCTTTAGTGAGCTTTGATTAGGGTATGTCCAGGGTAGTTGGACCATGTTGTTTTTCTTTTTACTCGGTGGTCCATCTATCCTCGAGGACTTGGGTTAAATGGACCACCTCCTAAGGATAGGGGGACCTCTGGTATACGTTACTAAATCAGCGAGTAACACATGAAATATCGGTTATAAAAAGCATAAACTTGTTTATCTTCAAGTATGAAGTTATAAACTTCTTGAAAAGTGATACGTATAGAGTTACAAACTATTTAAAAAAGTAAATTTGATAGTAGTACTTGGAAAACTTTGTCTAATAATTAGGAATAATTAGAAACTAATAATTCCTAATTCTAATTCTAATTTAACATTTTCCTAATTTAACTAACTAATAATTAGGAATGTAATAATAATGTCATTACAATGTTCATCTCGTTTTGTTTCATTGTAGTTCTCTTTACACAATAATCTTCATCCCAGTCACATTCATGAAAATCGTCGTCGCAAATTGTATACAGCTACCCAGAAGTGAATGAAAAAGAAGACCTAACAGGTCAGGATGATGATAATGATACTGCTGCTAATGCTACTGCTGATACATGATATGTAATATTATAAATAGTATTATTTGTAATAAATTATTGAAAACCTCTTTATCTTTTTATTTTCGATATTCAACCCCTATTACAGAAAATATTCATTAGTTTTAAAAATACACCACTAGATAGCACCACAAGTAAACAAAGAAAATCAACCAATGAGAATAGAGAGCCTTAGGCCTCTAACCAGAACACCAATCAGAAACCAGGGGGCGTGGCCTTCCAATCTCCTGACGTGAAACGGTATGCGCGCGCACGACCAATCACCTTTTTTTTATGATTGTGGACCTGAACAGGCTAAATAAGGCCTATCGTGCTAAAGCACTCAGAACACTTAGGAGGATGGATAGAGGGATAATGAATTGCCAATAGATGCCTATGAACAGCTACCTTAAATTTTCTCATATCATAAGTGAGAGGAAAACAGGAACTAGGGAGATCATTCCAGAGTTTAGAAGCCGTGTAGAAAAATGTGGATTGCGCCCGTTTGGTACGAAAGTGGAGATTTGTACTGCATACTGATGATGTGATTGAGCGAACCGAGTGTTTCTCGCAAAGATAGCCGGAGATGGTATCAAAGAATGTAATTCACCAGCACAATAGCCGTTGTAATAACGATAATACAAAGAAAGAACTGAAACCATCCTTCTATGCTCAAGGGACTGTATGTGAGAAGTTAAAGACGGGTCATTTATAAGCCTAATCGCTCTCTTTTGAATACGATCAACGATATCGAGAGCGTATTGGGGAGCACTAACCCAAAGGTGAGAATTATATTCCAGATGAGGCCGAATTTGGGCCTTATACAGCAGAAGGAGTTGTCGAGAGGTAAAGTACTGCTTAGATCTGTACAAAAGCCTATTTTACGAGCAGCTGTTTTGGTAGCTGACAGAAGATGGTCAACCCATGAGAGATTTGAAGATACAGTCATACCCAACAGAGTAATAGAGTCTGAAAACTTAAGAACTGAGCCATTCATACTTACAACAGGAAATGATCGATCTTTTTGGCGGACATAAGGCAACACTGAGTTTTGTTAGCATTAAATTTAACTAGATTATTGCTTCCCCATTCGAGAATACGTTGAATGTCTTTGTTGATTGAATTTGCCATTTCAGCTTTAATTTCTTGATTTGACATAGAAGGTGGATTATCACTATGAGTAGACTGAGATGAACTACAGTGAAGAGTGCTATCGTCAGCAAAGCAATGGATGGGGTTAGTTGTTGAAGAAATAAGGTCGTTTATGTACAGCAGAAAAAGTGTAGGCGCTATAACGGATCCCTGTGGTACGCCCGCGTTAATGCTAACTTCTTTTGAAAAAAGCCATCAACTACGACACGTATTCGTCTTTCATCAAGGAAACTAGAAACCCAGTTGATGAGCGCATAATTTAACCCAAACGAGGTGAGTTTGGCAAGTAAACACTTATGCCAAACTTGGTCAAATGCCTTTGAGATATCTAAAGCGACTACAACTGTTTCACCGGACTGCTCTACTGTATTGTTCCAAACTTGGGTCACATATGAAAGAAGATCTCCTGTTGAACGACTTTGCCTAAACCCATATTGGTGGTCACTAAGGAGTTTGTTAGTTTCAAGGAACGTGAGCAGTTGCTGATTGATGGCTTTTTCCATGATTTTAGACAAAATGGAAGTGATGGCAATTGGTCTGTAATTTGAGGGATCGGTCTTATCACCTTTTTGGGAATAGGTTGAACATTTGCTAACTTCCATGATGAAGGAATTCCCAGAAGATATAGAGATCGTATAGAGCTTAGATAGGACTGGTACTAGTTCGGGGAACATTTCTTTAAGACAATAGCTGGGATACCGTCTGGGCCAGTCGCCTTATTGAGATCAAGCCTACTGATGATCGATTCCAAGAGCTTGTACCGAAAATGAATTGGTTTCATAACGTATGAAGAAGAGTTGACTAGGGGCACATCTTTTCCAGAATCATTGAGACACGAGTTTGATGCAAACAAATCCACAAAAACGTTGGCTTTGTCTACAGAATCAGCAACTACCGATCCGTCAATAGATGTCAGGGGAAATGAAGATGTTCGAAAGTTTTTACTAATGGCTTTTGCTAAAGACCAAAATTTACGACTGCCTAAAGGAGATGTAGCTAGTTCATTGCATTTTCGTTGTTCGAACAACTTTTTAGTTTTAGTGATGACACTTTTGCAGATATTTCTAGCACCAACGTATTCTACATGACTGTCAACCGATTTATTAGATTTCCATTTAATGTAACATTTATTTTTAAAGATATTGCATCAGAACAAGCCTTATTGAACCAGGGTTGGGAACGTGAATGACCTACACGGTACTGTTTTTCGGAATGTATAACTCCATTCCCATGAGGATGACTTCAGATACTGAAAGAGCGATGTCCGAAGAAGAGGACGACTTAAAACAATATTCACGCCATGGAAAGGTTGCAAAGAAATCCCGTAAATCACTCCATCGAGCTGACTTAAAACACCACAAGGTTCTATCGGTTTTGCGAACAACAGTGGAATTAGGTACAGTAGAAATGATTTTTATTAGACAATGGTCGGAAAGACCTAAAGGCGAAAGAACGGAAGTTTTATAAACAAGAGGGTTTGATGTAAGAAAGAGATCTAGAAGATGTGGAGTATGGTTAGGGTTATCAGGGATTCTTGTGGGTTCAGAAATCATTTGTGTGAGATCACATGAAATAGCAAATGTTTCTGCACTATGACCAGCAGGATTTGTAGTAGATGAAAATTGAAGCCAATTAGAGTTATGAACATTGAAATCGCCTACAAATGAGATATCGCAAGATGGAAACTGAGACAGGAGATAGTCAACTTTCGTACTAAGGTAATCGAAGAAGTCTTGAAAGTTGCTGTCATTAGGAGACCTATAAATGCAACAGTAGAATTTCACAAAATTAGGACCAGAATGTTTAAACCAAATCACGTCAAAATTTTTATTTTCTAAGGAAGAAACCCTCTTGCAAGCAATTCTGTCCTTGATGTAGGCACATACGCCTCCTTTATATCGAAAGTTAGAGTGAAGGTGGTATTGAGGAAATTGCAAGTCGGGTGACTCGGAGCTTTCGAGGAGACTTGTGTTTCAGATAGAAACAATATATCAGGTTGTAATTGTTCAAGATGTTGGTGAATAGCATTAAGATTAGACCTGATACCGCGGATGTTGCAGTAGTGAATCAGAAAGTTGATACTTTCGATGACCGAGGTCGCTTGGGCCCTGCCCTCCCGGACATCCGAATGCGGCAGGATTTTACGTCCGGAATTTATAACCCTAGAAACCACAGCCATCTTATTTTTTAATTTGGGACTTTTAATCCGATAGGAAGACAGTGAGGCGAGAAGAAGAATAAGGATGAGAATAGATTGAGGATGATGGAAAAGGTAACCGCCAGCCTTACCGAGCTCAGAAAATCGGAGACCCAATATTAAGGAGCCCATGGTAAGGGTGGTGGTACCTCCCGGCTGGCATGCCTACCACCTAATAATGAAAGGAGGCGTGATCATGTGGCTACCCACTCCACATGTGGGGAAAGAGGAGGAGTCACGTGTTAATAGTGGCCGTGGGCTATGACGTCACAGAAACAAAATGGCGGCGATGATGCGCTTATTCTGCAATTACATTCAAATTGAAAGTTTCAATCGCAGAACATATTCATGTTGCTTTTCTCAAGGTAGTAAGAAAAAATTGCACCTGTTGCTTATGCCAAAACATTATTTGAGCAAGGTCATTTGGCATAAGCGCCAACCAAAGCTTTGCAGCTGGTTAGCAAATTATTTTCGCAGAGTGAATCAAACAAATATGAGTTGAAAAGGCCAACCACTATTATAGTATGTTATTGGCCACAAAGTAACCAACAGAAAAACACACCTTCTAAAAAAGAACGAAAACCAAAGTCACTAAAAGCAACGATGCTTAACACTGTGTTTCTTATGGCAAACTGTCGCGTCGCTTGGGTGTTAATTGGATGTCTGCGCATGACTGTTTGGCGCCAAATGTCCTTTATGTGGTTTCAAATGAAATTATCTCGAACTGTGGAATGTTTATCGCTTACGCAGTGACACAGAATCGTAAAGTAGATTCTCAGCTCAGCGACGATACTTTTGTTCCGCATTTTTTAATTTTGGCGCTTGTGTCATTTTAGTATGGACAAGTCGATGTGATGTTTAAGAAAAATTGTTGGGAGTGCGATCCACGGATTTACAACTGAAAATTCATATTTACATTACCTAAAATGTGTATAATGACACATTAAAGGGTTAAACTGTACTAGATACAAATAAAACGTCAACTACCTATAAAAATATTTGAGCTGAACTGATACCCCATAGTGGACTTGGCTGGTATAGTTGCACTTAGATAACCTGAGAGCAATTTTACAACTTCATTTCTACTTAAATTTTGCAACAGTAAATTTCGTTCTATTTTATCCCGATACTGTTGAATATGATCCGCTAATTCTTGAGTAAGAATTTTTAATAAATGGAAGAAAAGCTACAGGTTTAAACCGATAGTAAAAGATGTAGTTTCAATTAAAAGATGACTAACTAAAATGTTTTGATATTACCATTCAACTTAGTGTTCTATAGTAACTCACCCTACTTTCAAATGTCAGCGTTTTTACTCTTATACCTTAAAACTAAATTGTACTATCAGCACAGTTTGTTTATTTCTTTTATAACACACGATGGCGGTAGAAAATTATTAACAATATTTCTTTTCATTTGTCAACAACTGATCTAAAAGGCATATGTTGACAAGGAAATGGTAATTAACATCATTAGTTCGGTAACTCATATTTAATAGTGCGAATGAGCCGTTTAAGGACGAGGCGACAGTCGAGTCCTGAAACTTGAAATGAGTACTGTTAAAAGAGTTCATGGACGAATGTCGTTATGTATTTTATTTCATTCTGCAAAATTTAAAAACATTGAATCGAAAAATTTCAAAATATTGTAACGAACCCATTAAATCTAGTTGTATTTCCGAAACATGATTAAGGACGGCTAAATTAATACCTAGGAACAGTGGGGAAAGGCATCAAACACAATTCAGACATTTTCAGAATGGAAAGTTGAAAATTGCGGAGGAAGTTATGTTGGCTAATATTTTAGATCTGGTAAGAATGCGAATTGCTATATTGGATATTTTAATTATAAAATAATGTTTTAGTCCAAGAAAATAAGTCCGTCCTCTTTGTGGTCGAAATACTCCATGATTAAATCAACATTAATCGTGAATGAAAATCTGGACATATCCCGCTTTCCTAGACTGGTAGCATTCTTGAAAAAATCAGTTGGTTATGAACCCAAACAATCTGAAACGTTAACCCGAGAAGAAAGCTATCTATTTAGTAAAGAGGCTTGTAATGACCAATATCTCCTGGCAAAAGTAAGACAAAATTTCAAATAAAACAATAAAATTAACGAGTTTTTTTGATTTACATTTATAGCTAGGATTGGAATAGCGGGTGGTTTAAGACGATAAGAATTATATAATATTTCACCAGACGATATTCAAGAAACTGAAACGCAGTTAGTTATTGGTTATTACGATTCCCTGCACTAAGACAAATAAAAGAAGAACCTTCACTGTAATAAACGAACTAGAGGGGATAAACTATTTGCAGTTATTCATAAGATACGTATCACTGAGGCAAAAAGTGTTAACCACAGAATGTTGTTTTTGGAATACAGAAATTCAAAATGTACCGTTCGAAGGGTAGAAATCCACATAGTTGAAAGAATTCCAAAACAAATTGCACTGTTTTTGGGTTTTCAAGATGATGATAGATACACTGGTCATTCATTTCGACGAAGTTCTGCAACGCTTTTGGCCAATGCTGGTGCTGATTTAGCAGTACTAAAAAGACATGGAGGTTGGAAGAGTGCGCCGGTGGCTGAAAAATACATAGAACACTCTTTAGAAAGCAAAAATAAAATTGCCAGGATGATTCTGAACGGAGAAACCTTTGTTGAAGTCTTACAGCAGCAAAACAAAGAAATTACAAATAAAACTAGGCATAGTAATACCATTTCTTCTAACAGCAATTATCCTCCAGTAACTACTGAGGGCAATACAAATTGTACTATTAATCTGAATGAATTAATATTTAAGTCTAATTCTTTATTTCTATTGTAGATGTTTTTTTTAAATAAAATATTGCTTTAACTGTTGTTGCGATGATTAATTTTGTGTTTCCGTAGTAACACTTTACAGGACAAGGCCGTTTTCTTCGTTTTCCCGGACTGAAATGGGACGTAAAGTAGTAAAATTATATGCAGAATGAAATAAATAAATTTGCGTACTCAGATTTTACACTATACTTCCGCATCAAAAGGTATGCAAAAAGATTAAAGAATTACTCCAGTTTGTAGTTACGAGTTGTAATATATAGACGCAGCATTTTAAACACATTACAAAATTCTTCACAAAATATAATTTGAGTATGATTAAATAAGTCTATTCTTAATATTTTAAAGCTCATGTACTACGTGTCACATAAATTGTATAACTATAATTATATTGCTGCAATGAAGAGAAATGCACGTACTCGTATTCTTTATACAATGTTTCTTAATAGTAAAACTTTTGATTATATTAATAATTTGTGTTCTATTGTGAACGTCCCATATAACTTTCGGAGGATTCGTGCGCTTGCAATAAAAATTTTTTGTCGCCCTGCCATGTTTCTTATGAGATGGCATTAAGTTTTTTGTAAGAATAACTATTTTATATATTTTTGAGGATTCTGTTACATTCTATCGTGTTTGGTACAATACGATTAATTAAAAATTAATATTACAGTTTATAATTTTATAATAGGCTTTATTGCAATTAGTTTAACAGTATTGGTATTATGAATAGATTTAATCATAATAATTAAAGCATGAATTTCTGTTAGAATTAATGAAACAATTTACAAACTTACAGGCACAACAGACAATTAAAAAATAACTCAATTCCAAGTGTTTATTTTTGCACTGAATTTTTAACAAGGTTTTGTTGGTAAACAACTCCGTGTAACAAAAACAATATTTTTATGGATGTGTATCTCGGTTTCGAATTCTTATAAAACAATGAGGACCTGCCAAGATTTAAAGCCTCTTTATGTCTTATAACGCAATTCATATTGAGAGATAGTGATAGATTCATCCGTAATGGAATATTGTTGGTGAATATAAAACTTTTATTCCAAATTGTTATCAATTACTGCGTACTTGTATAGAACATTGTTCTAAAGGCAGTTGTCCCATTATTGAACTTGCATGTTAGCTAGGTACGTACTTATAATTATAATTATTGCCTGATATTATTGCTAAAACTTAAAATTTTGTTAGCATTAAAGATGAATTTTAAATTATAAATCAATATTGCATTTCGAATTAAATTCCAATTGTAACGCAATACATTTGGAGTTTTCAGAAATATTCATGCTACAACCAATTACATTCTCCAAAGTTTTATTTAATTATAAGTTCATGAATTAGAAACTTTTGCAAATTAATTAATACAGGGTGCTTCATTGGGAAATGCACATACGATAAGGGTAGATAGGGGATAATCAGATTCTTTGTAAAAAAAAAAGAATTATCATCAAGGCGCTATTTAAAAAAAAACACATTTTTTAATTCACTTTCCTTTATTTATAAATACGTGGTGAAAATCACGTTGTAAAAAATAGGCTTCAGCCACTTGCGCTAGTGCGGCGGCTTCATTACTTGTTTTAACAAACAGTCAATAAATTGAAAGAACATTAACGTTACGATAATTATGTAACTAGCAATACTATGAACTGTATAAAAAAAAAACATGGTGATAATGGTATACAAATAGAAAATAAATATTTTAGTTACCATTTACCGAGAACAATCTATAGAAAAATTATTCTTTTTCCACACATGAGTAATTTACAATTCAGTTTGCTGTAATTTGCTAAAATTTAAAAATAAAATTAATCTATTAAACACTGTCAAATAAATGAGTTTAAACGGAAGTACACTGACATTATTTTACATTACTTTATACTTTGTTCTTTAATGCGTGCTAAGTTTACTTAACCTAGAAATGAAATAATAATCGGATAATTATTATCTATAATACTGTGATTATCTGTCATTATCTTGTTGTAAATAGTACATTTTTTTCTTAATCCCGCCACAGGAATTAGTTTGTTTTGCATTTCCTTGTATAAGTATGTGTCGACTTTGAATCTTTATAGTCGCATATTCCATACTTGATATAATTATCATATTAACATATGACACCCACATCCTTGGATTTAATGCTTTAAATGGTTAAATATTAAACATATTCGTTTTATGATTTTAAAAATTATATAATTCGCATTTCGGGATAGTTCAATCAATAATAATTATAAAATAATATTTCTACAATTTCATCTTCAATTTGTCATATAATACGTTCCCTTCCACACAGACCGTATGTGTCCCGTATATGATTCTTTTCGAAGGCGCGATAAAATAATACAATTCTCCTAAGCAACGAAGAGTGTAATAACAAATATAAATGTAATGCAATTGTGATGCTTGTCATTTTTAAAGGAAACTTTACGACCCGTATATAACTAAGAGTCAGCTTACCACATCTAGACACACAACGGGTTGTTTGTTCGTATCAGATTAACAGGAACATGAATTGAAACCCTCACTTATTGGTAACCGTATGTGTAACGTGTATGGATAGAAATGAGTTCGCGCCGTTCAGGTATTGAGAAACCTATTAATTTGGCTTGGAGTTACCGTGTAAGCTCTAGTGTGTAACGATTGTCAATCATATTTGATTATTGAGCTCGTTTCTATTATTCTACTTGTAATTAAGCTTTCAGACTAATGAAAAGACATACCCCATGGTATCCATTTCCTGCTTTTGTAGCTTATCTTTCGGGCGTGATATCCCCAAAAATTGAAAAGCGACAGTATTCAAATTTAACTCAAGTGTTTAGCACCTAAATATCTAAATTCCAGTGATTTTTGATGGTAGCGGAATTACGGCATAAGGAGCAAGAGCAGATGGTAAATTTGGATAACGAATGCATTCAAATTTCATACGAGTATTTAACATCCAAATACCTAGACACCAGCGAAATTTAGTAGTGATTTGTGGGGAGGGTGTTATGGAATAATAACAATAAAATATACAAATAAGAGCAATGAAACTTTCGGTTAACGAACACAAATCGCAATAGACAATGAACGTAATGTAATAAAAACTCAACTTACAATAAACTATTTTCAGTTTGAGACATACCCCATCCGAAAATATTTTTATAATATTTTCGGATACCAGTATTCAAGTTAAATATTTTAAACTGAATACCCCGTATATTTTCAAATATTCTAATTCTGTCATCAATTACCTATCTGGTAATGGTTTGTATTTTTAATTAGGATCCGCCGTTGCAGAGTTATTCAAATTTTTAGGAAAAATATGACGTTTACAAACAACGAATAAAATCCGCAGTGGCCACATTGTGACAGATTAATCATAAATATTTTGTGAATCGTTTGTCAGGAGTACTGTTATCCGAAAAATAAAAAGTTAAAATCCGTTGTACAGGGTGTTACGGTGGTACAAAAACTTAATATTTCGATTGGCCATAACTCAATTTTCTTAAATGGAACACCCTATATTTTGTAAGTGATTCATATAGAGACATACATTCTTTTTCGATTTTGTGTTGGGTTTCCTATACCTAAAGTTGACACTTTTCAAATTATTCCAGTTTTAAGAATAACAGGAACGTGTTATGCGAATTGTAATTTTAGAAAGCTATGTTACATATTCCGAGAACGTCATTTCTGCATATTACAAGATTATCATAAAAAAAACATGTTGATCAAATCATCGACACAAAGCAACGACTTATTTTAATTTTTTAATTAATAATAGTAAGTGTTCAAACACAGGCACAGTTCGTTCCGTAAATGAACGTTGAAGATCAATTAGCATGTTATATCTTCGCTAATAGTTGGAGGAGTTTGGTACACAATGTCCTTTATACAGCCACACAGGAAAAAACCTAGTACAGATAGGTCTGGAGTCCTAGTAGACCAGTTCTGTGGACCACCTCGTCAAATTCAGCGACCAAGGAATCTAATATTTAAAAAATTTCCAACATTCAGCGTCGGATGTGGAGGTGCACCATCACGTTGGTACCACTTTCAAGAAAGTGGAGATACATTTGATCATTAAGATGGTTCTCAAAAAAATGTAGACCGACAACTTATGTCCCGACAACTCCACCCCACACGTTTATTACCACTGTTGTTGATGATCAACTTCTCTCAGGAATTCGGAATTATCGGTAGCGTAATGATGGAAAAGGGCCACAATTCAGAAAATCTGGTTCGGTATTCAATTTATTCTTAATCCACTCACGAAACTGGCTTTCTAAATCTTGCGGAAAAAGTTTCTGGTAGTTTTGGACATGGTAGGGATGGAATTTATTACTTTTCAAAATACGGTGTACAGATGTATGACTTGCATCAACAATTTGTAGAGAAATTTTTCGAGTGGACTGGTGAGGATTTTCAACCACTGCACCAATAACCATTAATGCATATGTTTTGTATAATTAATGCTGCCTGTTATTTCAAACCTCCCTTTGAATCTTCAGACGGATGTCTTCTATCAGGATACCTCTGAGCATAGCTTCCGGATGCAAGAAGACAGTTTCGATCACATTATCCTAATACACAGATCACATCAACACACTTTTCCCTAGAAATGTTCATTGTGATGCACAAAACAGTGAACTTATGCAGCACAGCACACAAATGCTGCGAATTCATATGAAAAATCATTGTTTTTGTTTTTTGAAGTTGCTTTCTCAGCCCTCTAAAAAATTACAATTCGCATAACATTGCCCTGTTATTCTTAAAACTGCAATAATTTATTTAGTTTCAACTTTAGGTATAGGAAACCCAATATAAAATCGAAAGGTAATTTATTTCTCTATATGAATCACTTACAAAATACAGGGTGTTCAATTTAAGAAAATTGTTATGGCCAATCGAAATATTAAGCTATTGTACCTCCGTAGCAAACACCCTGTACGACGGAATTTAACTTTTAATTTTTTGGATGACAGTAGATGAACTTGGCAAACGTTTGACAAAATATTTTTGATTAATATGTCACAACGTGGCCGCTGCAGATTTTATTTGCATAGGTCATATTTTTCCTAAATAGTTGAATAACTCTGTAAGGGGTGATCCTAGTTAAAAAACAATACATCACCAGATAGGAAATTCATGACAGAATAACACTATTTAAAAATATAGAGGGTGTTCAATTTAATAAATTATATATATATATATATATATATATATATATATATATATATATATATATATATATATATATAGTTAGCAAATACTTTTTTTTTGGTTTTAAATCGTGCATTTTTAAAGCAAATAAAATTTCACGATTTAAAACTTAATATTCAAATATTGGCACGAAGCAATTAAAACGTGTATCCTTATTTATTTTTTATAGAAATTTAAATTTTTCGATAACCATTACAGTTATTATCATCAGTAACTGAACAGTTTTAGAAAATTAGTTAAGATACCAAATAAATATGTGAAATATGGAAACGCAAACAGAAACCTACTATAATGGTTAAGGAATGTATACGAAAAACTTAACGAAATCTAATTTTATTTAGTAAGGGTTATCCAGATCTTTCAAATTTATTGAACCTCTTTGAAAATGGCAAATCAGAACACCCTCTAACGAGCGAAGGTTGACATTTGAAAATATCACAATCAAGAAACAGTATTTAGTCAAAGTATACTGTAAGTACAAATTTGTAAAAAACTTTAATTTGAAAACGGTAAAAGTATTTACAGGTAAAGACTTGACATACCAACCAAGTTAGGGAAAAGATTTTATTCGAAGTCTAGGAAATATACAGCAATAAACATAGACCTAACAAAAGTT
Organism: Vesta saturnalis; assembly: GCA_036346205.1. Classification (NCBI taxonomy): domain Eukaryota; kingdom Metazoa; phylum Arthropoda; class Insecta; order Coleoptera; family Lampyridae; genus Vesta; species Vesta saturnalis. The sequence continues at coordinate 1,718,769 of JARFJB010002002.1, read as the reverse complement.
AAAATTAAAATTATTCTTTAATTGCAAGATGCCCAATCTTACTTACTCAAAGATTTTCTTCTTACCTGTTGAAGGTGTTTGGGTGTATGTATTTCAATACCTTGTCGCTCTAAACGAACGTAATAATGAGTTTGTTTTGATAAAATTTCTATATAATCTGATAGGATGTCATGAGTTAAATTAACTTTATTGCGTTTTTGCTAGACCTCAACGTAAATGCTTCTCCAATTAGGTATATTAAATTATCACCGCATTGCAATGATTTAACATACATAGTTGTTATGATGTTATGATTTAAATTAATTGTAATTTGTTTTTTCTAGACCTCAACTTAAATGCTTCACTAATTAGGTATGTTAAGTTCTCATATCATTGCAATAATTTAACATACATAGTTAAAATTAACATAAAATTTCGATGAATAATAACGATTACAGCCCTTACATAGTAACGGAATGCCAGTTATTTGTTACATTTGTTTTGATTTAGCTAGACGTTTAATTAGTATGTCAAGTTTTTAGCTGTGAATACTTTTACTTTTACCAAATTAACTTGGGAGAACAGCTGACCACTTTTCTCACTGAATTTAAAAACATGCTTCCCCAGTTAAAGAACCAAAATAACACTATGCTCAACTTGCTAACAAATACTGTATCTAAACTAAATGACTAATAATATTAATAATATTATACGGGTCGCGTCATGGAACGCTAATGGTTTGAAAAACTACAAATATGAACTAAAAGCCTTTCTAAACCCCCAAAAAAATCGACAATGTGCTAGTGAGTGAAACACACTTCACTGGCAGAACCATATTTCGAATACCAAACTATTCAATTTACAATACAACGCAATCAAATAAATTCCTAGCGGGTGGCGACTGGAACGCCAAACGCACCTATTGGTATTCCAGAATCACACTGACAAAAGGGCGAAATACACTTAATTCAATCTTGCAAAACTAGAGCTGTCACTCCTGTGGTGAACCCACTTATTGGCCGTCAAACCCAAGAAAACTGCACTACCTACTAGACCTTACGTCTCCCACGGCATAGCTAACAACTGTAGAATTGTAGAAACAAATAATGATCTGTCTTCAGACCACGTGCCAGTCATGGAAAACTAAATTACCTCCACTATTAAAAAAGAACTTAAACCTAAATTAGTGTCGAAACAAACTAACTGGGAACTAGTCCAAGAGTATCTATAAGAAAACAGAAACCCACAGCTGGTATATCTCTAATAGTTAAAGACTTGATCTCCAAAAAATAACAGCTAGAGAGAAATGACAGAGAACACACAACCCTGCTGATAAAGCTATTTACAATCGCCTAACAAGAAGCCTTTGTACCCTGTTAAGAGAGATACTACAAGATGATAATTTTACTGAATACATTACAAACTTAAATCAAGACGACGACTTAATCTGTAGAGCAACAATGAAGTTTAAGAGGCCATAACTACCCAAACGGTCCATTAGAATACCAAATTGACATTGGACAAGATGTAACCTAGATAAAGCAACACCCTTCACTTCCTTTGAAGCGACGGTAAATCCAAGCAATGACGAAATAGAAGCATTCCTAGATATTCCTTGCCAAATGTCAGTTCCCATAAAACCGTTTTCCCCAGCCTAAGTTCTGTTTGAGGTAAAAAGATGAACCAGTTTAAGGCGCATGACCTGGACTTGATACCTGGTAAAATACTAAAAATTTTACATAGAAAAGCATTGGTACTGCTGACGACTTCCAACCGTATGCTTAGTCTCTCGTACTATTCGCTCATATGGAAGTATGTACATATACTAATGATACCTAAACACGGAAAGGTGACAGAAAATATCGACCAATAAGTCTCTTGCTAATGATGATCACATTATTCGAGAAACTATTCCTTAAAAGAATAGGTGGAAATACAGAGAGGGCTACTCAACCACACATCAAACGGACAGGATAGTAAATGAAATATCATCTGCCCTAGAGGGAAAACTATATTGTACAGCTGTGTTCCTGGACGTATCTCAGGCGTTAGATACAGTATGGTACACAAGATTGCGTTTTAAATTAAAATCGCTGTTACCAAGTTGTTACTTTTTACTCATTAAATCCTACCTAACACACAGATATTTTTCCGTCAATTATGACAGTGATCTATCCCCATATCATCCTATCAAATCTGGTGTCCCCCAAGGTAGTATTTTGGCCCCCTCCTTTACCATTTCTACCCACCTGACTTGCCAAAAACCCATAACACGGTGACCGCTACCTTTGCTGACGACACGGAAATTCTGTCCACTCACGAAAACTCGGATATTGCAACTATAGCATATTAATAGAATTAGCACGTGGTTTGGCAATTGGCGAGTAAAAATTGACCAATAGAAATTCTCCCAAATAACATTCACCACAAAAACAAATGTCCACCAGTTATCATCAATAACGCCCCTGTACTAGTAAAAACGGAAGTAAAATACCTAGGGATGTTCCAAGCCAACTAGAATTAAAACGCTGCAGTCAAAAGCACTCCGCGCTATTGTTGACGCGCCTTGGTTTGTAACCAATCAACAATCTAAGAAGACCTTGATATACCATTTGTGGCTGATGAAATTAAGAGACTAGCAACGAATTATTACCAAAAACTAGACGGACGCAACAATGTATTAATTGACCAACTGGCCACTTATCATCCACCAATACGAAAACTGAAGTAAACATGGCCCCAAGACTTGTTTTAATCAAACTACCGCGAATGGATTTCTATAGGAGTATCAACAATGGATGGCTTCTCCTTTCACTACCATCTCAATCAACACATTTACTTAATACCTTTGCAAAAGTAGATAGTAAATTACATTTGTCAATAAACAAAAATTAAAGTAAATTATTAATTTGCATTATAATTTAAATTTTCCTAAATTTGTTTTCTGATTGTAACATTTTTATTGCTGGCCTTCGTCAGTTAGAAGGTGCTCAGATTTCTCATTTTCAAGGCTGTTCAATGAATGTATTAGATATCTAGTTAATGTTTACTAATATAGAATCCGATTGAATAGCTGGCTTTTACACGTAGGTTCCCACAAGCTAATACTCGCGTTTTCATATTTCATACATGTATCTAACATCTTAATTAATTTTTTAAACTATTATCATTTGTAAAGAATAAATAAAACATACGATTACGAACCCAAAAGATAAGTGATTTAATTAAAGTCTAATTTTTCATTCCGGATTTTAGTATTTAGAACGTATTTTGAAAATTATACAATTTTCAATCGATTAACTTTGATGATAACTACACCGATAACTTTAGACTTGTCTTACGAACTAAGAATTCTTGTGGAAGGTTTCAAAAGATATCTAAAGTTGAAATAAGTGTTTAAGTGTTTGTAACTAGGTTTACAGGCTATAAGTGAAAATGCAATTGACCGAGTATAGGTATGATCTTTGTTTACTGCCTTTATTATCAAGAAATGAAATGAGCTATTTCCTAACACAATATTTACAAAAATTTTTTTATAAATTTTGAATGTGAATGTTGAAAGGGGTTAAAAATGCGAAATCATACAGGTACGTTTAAATAACCAAAATTTTAAGGGTATTTGAATTAAGCTTTACTAATGGCGGACATAAATTTCTTGCACTTTGCAAAGGAAATATGCCAAATGTGCAATGTTCAATTGAAAATTAGAATCCATCATACTTAACATTCCTAATTTGTATAATTAAAAATAAGTGATCTGTATTTTTATAATTTCACAGCATTAACAATAAGTACTTATACAAAATTAGTCTTTTACAATATGCTAGCACGTCTATATGTAGATTGAAACATTAACGCTAGGATGATTGTTAAATTGTAATAAAATAACTTGTCAACTTATTTTAAGAGTACATTCATCATAAACTGTAAAGCACATTATTCTTATTCCTAGTTTTGACGTGAACTTGAAGAAATGTGTAACTATCTTAACATATATGTTCCATGCAAACTTTTTATATCGATACTAAGAAACAATGTTATAGGCACTACTTAATTGTAATTGTAATTAAATACTGCTACGTATATCACCACAACACGCACAAGTTTATTGGTGGCTAACTTCGCTAAACTAATAGAAGTAACAAGTTAAATTAATTATAACAGACTTTGCAAGTTTCTTATTGTTACCAACCTCATAGAATGAATTATGGTATGTAACAATATACACACGTCACTTTACTAGAGCAAGTAGTCTAGATTAAAATCGATTAAAACTTTAGAAATGTTCAAACTGAAGTTTAGAAGCAAACCACGAATTTAGAGAGGGCTCGGCTTTTAATTGACATTTGAATAACTGCTTTTGTAGTCATCTTTAACAAGCCTCTTCTTTCACTACCTCTTATTGCTATACATAATTTATAATTATATTAAATTTATTCTTTTACTACCTACTGTTTAGATAAATTGGTTTGGAAAAAAAATAATGTAAAAAACGAGACAAAAAAAAATGTAATACAATTTACAAGTATCTCTGGTATCATCACTTACATTGCCATAAATAATGAGCTTTCAATCAAATAAATACATACCTAACAAAATCCGGCATGAAAAAATTCTAGTAGGTAATTTAGACGTGATCAAGTGTTTTACATTGCAATAGTTATTTGTATTTCAATGCCAGAAAATAGATGTTTGCGAGAACGAGTAAACTTTGCAGGCCGAGACGAGGAAAATATTTTATGGCAGAGTGATACACAAGATTTTTTGTGCCGACCTCAACAATTGTTATTAAAATCAAGAAACAGACACTGTTTAAAGTTTCATACCTGTTGAAATTAAGTTGGCAATACTGATAACTGACAGTAAGCAACATAACCTAAAAAACACAATTGCGAAATTATTCATTACTTGAATTTTGGAGCTACTTTACCAATTTATTTCGTACGATAATAAAAAAAGGAAAATTGCAATCTATGTGTTATCCAGTGAATTCAAGACCGAACTTAACATTTTTTTTATTGCTAGACAACATCGAAATCGAAATAATTCAATGTACGGAAAAAAACCTTCCTTATTTAATTCGTGGCATGAAAGTATTCTAGACCTTTTTTTGGAAAAATGTAACCTTTTTAAAATATTGGAATTTCGAAAAATGAAATTTAAAATAGATGTTGTTACTGACCACCAATATTTCAATTCTCGAAACAAAGCATTACCTTTTTGTCAGAAATGAAATAAACAATTTAATGGAGGCCAAACTGTAGAAAAATTAAAGAAAATGAAATTACCTGGCACTAGGTCGCGATTAATCATCTCGTAGTGTGGATTGGGGACATCATAATGCCTATACTTAACCCGCTCGTTGGGAGAGGGGCCTAATAGAGCTAGTGGATGTGGCTTAGCCTGAATGATGATTCGGATATTTGAGGAACGGTAACACATAAATAAGAAACGCAGTGAGCACACAGAAATCGCTCTTTGTCAAAATAAAAACCGCTAATGTAACCATTACCAGCACAGCCCTACCAAAAATAACAAACACCACCAAGGATAGAAGAGGTGATAGGTGGTTCTAATGAAATATATTAAACTACTATTGTTTATTACTAACAAGAAATACCCTACATTCCTTCAGACTTCCAACGTCCAACCCTCAATCCGCCTTGATGTGAGCTGCACCCCGGTGAGAATTTCCTCTTTCGCAAATAAATATTTCAGTCCTTACTAATCGCCACGGTAAAACATGACAAACCGCTTCCTATCCCTAACCAGTACAGCGACGCTGACCGTAGCGATGAACTTACCGTACGACGGACCTCAACTGCTGTCCTTAAAAATCCACGCACGTCTGGTAATCACCAAATCTACCTACAACCAAAACACAGAAACGATCACGGCACTATTTTGGTATGGAGACAATGCAGTTTACACAACTAACAGGACACAGACATCACAGCAATGCTTCTACACCTATCTCCCTGTCTTGTCTCATTTGTGCGGTCGATTAAATAATACAGGCCATATACCTGCACACGTAACCAGGGTTATTCTCATTATTATTAGAAAAGACACCGACCGTTCCATAATTGGTCCGTATTGTAATAACTTCCATAAATACTTTTGACTGGTTTCGAACGTAAAATCAGGATTTTTGGCAGAAACCATACCTGCGAGTCTTATTACTAAATGCTGCTCTATCTGCACGCAGCGAGGTCACTAACCAGGAGAATGTCTCACACGATCCTGCAATTGCCCATCCTGTGGCAGCAGTCGCAATCCTCAAATAAATCACTCTCCATGCGAAGCTGTAGCAACTGAGGGAGTTGAAGTAATTTCGATCTTCAACTGCAAGGAGTTAAACGTGGGTTGAGAATGGGTAAAATTTTTTATATAAATATGGCATTAATCAAACATTCAAATTCAATAAATATGTGCATGGAGTCCCAATAGTTCGGTAAAGTTCTTTTATAGCGTTATTATAATAGATACAAAAAATTATAATAGCACAATTGTTAAGCATCTGAAGGTGCATAATCCAAAATTTTCAAATATACAGGGTACCCTATAACTTCAAACCTATCCAAACACACCTTTTTTTAAATGGCCTCACATATTTTTTATTTTATATTTGAACTCGGCTCGTTTTCACAAATCTCCTGATATGATGTTTTGATTGGAGTATACCGAGGATTTTAAAAGTTATGGTCACTTGAAGGTTAAAATCGTCATGAATTCAGGACCCTGTATGTTTTCTAATGTAATCAATTTTCTGTATTTTCTGACAAGAATTATTTTTGTAAGTAAGTGAGGTTTACCAGATCAATTATGTTTCGCATTTATTATACATTGTATACAGGGCGAGTCAAAACGCAAATCTGTAGTTTTTTCACTTAACTTAAATAGAACACCCTATATTTTTGGTGCTCTCTAGAAAGCCACTAAATAACCATTTCTATATTAATAAGAAACACATTATAAAATTAAATTTAATTTAAATATAACTAGTACTAACAGAATCTCATTAACAAATAATATCAAGAAATAAAAAAACCAAATGAAAACTTGTAGCACAAATGTTCAAAATGACCTCCATGGACATCAATACAATGTTGTAGTCTTTCTTCAAAAGATCGTTGCACATTTTGAAGCATATGAATATTAATAGTTTAAAACACGTCTCGCATTCTTTGTTTCATGTCTTGCTGCGTTTTCGGTGGAATTTTATACACTTCATTCTTAATGTAACCCCACATAAAAAATCAATTTTAGAAGGTCTTGGTGGCCAGCTAAACGGTCCGCCCTTTCTATCCATCTGTTCTGAAATACGTTGTTCATGTAGTTGTGGATTGGAGCAGTGTGATGGACTGGTGTCCCATCAAGTAAAAACCACATTTGATTGCTTATATTACGGGGAACATGTTGCAAAAGTTGGGGTATGTAATTTTGTAAAAATCTAAATAAACCCTACCATATACTCGACCATCAAAGAAATGTGGCCCTACTACATAGTCGTCTATAATACCGCCCCAAACATTTGACAATCGTGTTTGGCTACGTCTTACAGTATGATAAAGATTAGTTATATAATAATAATGAAAATTGTGTCTGTTGACCGTGTTGTCTATGGAAAGTGACTTCGTCACCAAATAATCAAAACTATGAAAAAGGGAAACAGAAAATCTGCATTAAATGAAAAAAATAAAGGTACTGTGCTTTTGAAAGTTACAGAAGATCCTCATATCAGTGTCTGTCAAATAGCTATGGAGTTTCATGTTAGCAAAAGTTCTGTGCATAGAATTCTCAGAAGACACAATGTGCATCCTTGTCATATTCAACTCCATCAGGAATTAGGAGATGAGGATTATCAACGAAGAATAAACGTTTGTGAATGGGTCCAAGACAAAATTCATCAACAAATTGACTTTTTGATTTTGGATTATTTGGTGACGGAGTCACTTTCCATAGAAATGGTGTCAACAGACACAATTTTCATTATTATTCAACAAATCGTTATAACTAACAGGAGATACACCATTCACCACAAATTGTGCCTTTGACTCTAGTCGGTAGTTTAAATAGGGTAGGTTCAATTCTTTCGATTTGCTTGATTACCTAAAATTCTGCTGTTATTTTCACTGAACATAAATGTAAAAATGAAATGTAATAATTAGAAAATGATCTCGAGCCAAGTTATTTTAATATCGGAACAACTAAACCGAGTTTGCTAACAATAAAATTTGATCAAAATGCAAAAAAAAATATACAGATATGTTTATTAACAGTGAATGTGAAATGATTAAATAAAATATTTCTTAAAACTAATTGTTAAAAAACCTTAAAATACTAAAAAATCATTACATAAATACCTTTGTACAATATATACAAAATCTTCTTGAGGATCCCTGGTATAAAAAATAAAGATGTAGAATTGCAAATTAAGATGACGTAATTCTTTTTTATTGTTGCGCAATTTATTGCAATAACAATGCTTATATGTTATCGGCCACACCCAAACTGGAATCTTAAAAAATTTCTTCTTAAAATTGAATAAACTGTTTAATGCATTCTTTGAAATTTTCCAATAAAATTTGTAATCATAAAATTAGATGCGTACTTAAAATGGAATTAACTTGTAAATCGAAGTAAAATAAAAAGTGCAATAAAAAGAAAAGAAAGTAAAGTCAAGTGCCTGAAAAGAGCAAATGTTTTAATTTTTTTGTATAATGCGTTAAAATATTTAACTGATCTTAAACTCCCCACACTTATTATTCTTTAAAATCATATTAAATTATTTATATTAATATTATTGGCTAAACTAAAATTTAACCAGTCGGGTATATAAGACTCATCAAAGGGATAGGGTTCAAAATTTAGAAGAAACTTTATATTTAAATGACAAAGTAAATAATTATTTACTTCAATTATACTAATATTTTGACTATAATAATTATAGTTAATTTGATTAATGCACATTGAATTATTGCCCAATTATATTTTATTGTATCTAACTTGCTCAAAGAAATTGAATTATAAATTTTAATTTGCATTAATATATGTCAAACCCTGTACATAACAAAATCCTTCAAAATGCATACTTGGGCATGCGCTGTGAGTACGCAAACATGTGACTTTTGATTACAATAAAATGAAATTCGCCATACATGTAAGTATAAATACGTTTGAATTTATTCAATATTATATTAACCATTTAAATCTTTAGACCAAATAATGTTCCCTTTGGACATGCATACAAATTGTCGCACATCATGTTTGTTACAAAGGATGGAAATTATGAACACAACAATGAAATATCTATATCAACAATAAAGTACAAAATTATAACAGTCACAGAAAATGTCCTCCTTATTTGGTTACTGCTGATGAAGTTGATCGTAGAAAACAGCTCCTTCGAATTCCAACTCTGCTTCTCGAACATCCAAATTTTCTTCAATATTAACAGCTTATACGTTTACGTAAGTTTCACTAATGTTATTATATTTCTGATGAATCTTTATTTTAGGATCATCACACTTCTTATATTTATTTCAAAATAAATTTTGAAAAGCATGGATAGTTTGAAGGTTATTATAAACTAAACACGCTTCCAGTAAATAAGGTGTATAATGATGATAACACGAAGAGAACACAATTAAATATCCATAACAACGTAAACAAAACAAACTTAAAAAAATAATGTCGAGACTGCGGAAATATTTTCTCTTACTATCGATAACATCCGATTTTGATTTTTAAAAGGTAAACTAACCTTAATTTAATTATTTCCCGACAAAAGACTATCACTTGTTTCTTTTAACACTTCCGATACTAAAATCGCACTTTGTTTTTAACGAAGTGACGTTATTTTGTTTAAAATAATTTCACAAAAATTTGGCAACATCTTACTTTAGCAAGCTGTTGAAACAGAGAAAATTAAGAGAGATTGTAATCCTTCAGCACTTCTATTTATATGATTATGGGTAACGACCAAAATCTTCGATTGTTATCAATAGTTACCAACAATGTTTCCTAAATTCTGATTGGCTACAGCAATTTTTACATTACGACATAATTTCAAAACCCCATAACTTTCCCTTAAACCTATCTTAAAACTAATAACATATTCATAATCTACATAAATTTTCCTATAATTCAAAGCCAAACACGAACTAATTCCTACACTTAATAACCAAGTTAATTTTCACACTGAATTATTGATTTTAAGCTAATTTTATGTTCTTTACAGGCCTGGAAATGATTTCCACATGAATATGGGATGCTACTACACATAAATATTCATGTTTTACGAGCCTACGGACAATTTGAAAGGAAAATTATTTTAATTTTTCAAACACTCTTAGAAACTAAATTTGACAAAATGGTCACAAATATAGTGAATTGTAACTTGAAATTGCGATTTCGTTATAGTTTGAATCATTATTTAACAAGTGCTCTCTTTTTTTATGCCTGGCTTTAGTAATAATAAACACATTATAAAATTAAATTTAATTCAAATATAACTAGTACTAACAGAATCTCATTAACAAATAATATCAAGAAATAAAAAACCAAATGAAAACGTTTAGCACAAATGTTCAAAATGACCTCCATTGACATCAATACAATGTTGTAGTCTTTCTTCAAAAGATCGTTGCACGTTTTGAAGCTTATGAACATTAATAGTTTGAAACACGTCTTGTATTCTTTGCTTCATGTCTTGCTGCGTTGTCGGTGGAATTTTATACACTTAATTTTTATGTAACCCCACACAAAAAAATCAGTTTTAAAAAGTCCCAATGATCTAGAAGGCCAGCTAAACGGTCCGCCCCTTCCTGTCCATTTGTTCGGAAACACGTTGTTCAGGTGGTTGTGAATTGGAGCGGTATGATAAACCGGTGCCCCATCATGTAAAAACCACATTTGATTGCGTATATTACGGGGAATATGTTGCAAAAGTTGGGGTAAGTAATTTTGTAAAAAATCTAAATAATCCTTACCATTTATTCGACCATCACAAAAATGTGGTCCTACTACATTGTGTTGATGTCAATGGAGGTTATTTTGAACACTTGTGCTAAAAGTTTTCATTTGATTTCTTTATTTTTTGATATTATTTATGAATGAGTTTCTGTTAGTGCTAGTTCTATTTCAATTAAATTTATTTTTATAATGTGTTTATTATTACTAACGCCACACATAAAAAAAAGAGCACTTATTAAACAATGATTCAAATTATGATGCAATCACAATCCATTTTAGTTTTTTTTAATAAAAGTATTTATACTATTTATATTACCATTTTAAATTAAGTATTTTAAGATAAAATAGGGAAAGATAAAAAGAAAGATTTATCGATTTTTACCAAAACAGATCGTAAAAAGTTCGTGTAATTCATAGCTAACTTGATAAAATCAAAAATAAAATAAAAAAACTGGGTTTTGTTAATAAAAGGAAAATATCTCAGAAACTGTCAAAGTCAGATATAGGGAAATGTTAATAAAAATGAAATGGTTATTTAGTGGCTTCTTAGAGAGCACAAAAAATATAGGGTGTTCTATTTAAGTTAAGTAAGAAAAACACAGATTTGCGGCTTGACTCGCCCTGTATACAAATAATTGCTGAACATAATTGATCTGGTAAACTTCACTTACCAACAAAAAATAATCCTTGTCAGAAAATACAGAAAATTTATTACATTAGAAAAGATACAGGGTCCTGAATTCATGACGATTTTAACCTTCAAGTGACCATAACTTTTAAAATCCTAGGTATATTCCAATCAAAACATCATATCAGGAGATTTGTGAAAGCGAGCCGAGTTCAAATATAAAACAAAAAATATGTGATGCCATTTAAAAAAAGGTATGTTTGTATAGGTTTGAAGTTATAGAGTACCCTGTATATTTATAAATTTTCGATTATGCACCTTAAGATGCTTAACAATTGTGCTTTTATAATTTTTTCGTATCTATTATAATAACGCTATAAAAGAACTTTACCGCACTATTGGGACACCCTGTATATGAAATAACGTTTAGATTGTTACATAGCTTTAAAGCAAGCATATACAAGTACTGTACATAAATGAAAAATTTCGAGTTCAAATCATAAATAGTAAAAAGTAACGAGCCGCTATTGATAAATATTGATGTAAATATTACTTGAATTGTTAAAAATGGAGGTAACGCTTATCAATGAAAGTATTACTAAATTTAATAAAAGTTATAAAGGATTAAAATAAATTAACATGCATTAGGTACCGAGCTCACATTTTGCTTAATAAAATTTACATTTGCACATAGCATATGCTTTTGAATTTATTTTTCAGAAAATCTGGTGTAGTTTAAATAGCAAAAGTATAACAAATTTTATTTAATATTTGCTTCAATCCATAAAAAAATTAATTCACATATATTCAATAGTGTAAATCTTAAATAAATTATTTGTGTATTTATAACAAATTATTGCGTAGATATAAAAGATAATTTAACGCATTCCAAGATGGATATGAAATGTGTTATACATTTACACATTTCTAAATTTTGTTATTCCTTAATTTCAAAATTCGCATAAGAGGGGAAACTTTATGTATATATGAAACTTAAGACGAAAGAATGTTTTGTGTTCAATGGGTCTTTAATTGATAACCGCGCGAGACCATTGTTAAACTAGTTACTGTGGCCATTACGAAAAATGGCAGAATAACATTTTAATAGAATTGTAATTTATTCAAATTACAATCTCCCGTTACCAAGTAATAAATGAAATGGTTATTTCAAATCTGTTTGTCATGTGTTTGGAAGTTGTTGTGCATATAAAAGTGTTTGACCAAATTTAATAAATACAGGATTATACATTTACTTCATAGTTGAGAGAACAATCCAAAATTTGTGTGCTAAACTCAAGATGCATTTCCAGAATTATATGGTAAGTATTCCAGCCTTTGATGTATTTGAGAACATTAGTTAAAATAATTGACGTAACTAGTAAATCAAAGGTACTTTTTTAATGGTGTACTTAATAAAATTAAATCAACAAGGGCAAATTATATTAACATGTTGCAAAAGTTGGGGTATGTAATTTTGTAAAAATCTAAATAAACCCTACCATATACTCGACCATCAAAGAAATGTGGCCCTACTACATAGTCGTCTATAATACCGCCCCAAACATTTGACAATCGTGTTTGGCTACGTCTTACAGTATGATAAAGATTAGTTATATAATAATAATGAAAATTGTGTCTGTTGACCGTGTTGTCTATGGAAAGTGACTTCGTCACCAAATACAAAACTATGAAAAAGGGAAACAGAAAATCTGCATTAAATGAAAAAAATAAAGGTACTGTGCTTTTGAAAGTTACAGAAGATCCTCATATCAGTGTCTGTCAAATAGCTATGGAGTTTCATGTTAGCAAAAGTTCTGTGCATAGAATTCTCAGAAGACACAATGTGCATCCTTGTCATATTCAACTCCATCAGGAATTAGGAGATGAGGATTATCAACGAAGAATAAACGTTTGTGAATGGGTCCAAGACAAAATTCATCAACAAATTGACTTTTTGATTTTGGATTATTTGGTGACGGAGTCACTTTCCATAGAAATGGTGTCAACAGACACAATTTTCATTATTATTCAACAAATCGTTATAACTAACAGGAGATACACCATTCACCACAAATTGTGCCTTTGACTCTAGTCGGTAGTTTAAATAGGGTAGGTTCAATTCTTTCGATTTGCTTGATTACCTAAAATTCTGCTGTTATTTTCACTGAACATAAATGTAAAATGAAATGTAATAATTAGAAAATGATCTCGAGCGCCAAGTTATTTTAATATCGGAACAACTAAACCGAGTTTGCTAACAATAAAATTTGATCAAAATGCAAAAAAAAATATACAGATATGTTTATTAACAGTGAATGTGAAATGATTAAATAAAATATTTCTTAAAACTAATTGTTAAAAAACCTTAAAATACTAAAAAATCATTACATAAATACCTTTGTACAATATATACAAAATCTTCTTGAGGATCCCTGGTATAAAAAATAAAGATGTAGAATTGCAAATTAAGATGACGTAATTCTTTTTATTGTTGCGCAATTTATTGCAATAACAATGCTTATATTTATCGGCCACACCCAAACTGGAATCTTAAAAAATTTCTTCTTAAAATTGAATAAACTGTTTAATGCATTCTTTGAAATTTTCCAATAAAATTTGTAATCATAAAATTAGATGCGTACTTAAAATGGAATTAACTTGTAAATCGAAGTAAAATAAAAAGTGCAATAAAAAGAAAAGAAAGTAAAGTCAAGTGCCTGAAAAGAGCAAATGTTTTAATTTTTTGTATAATGCGTTAAAATATTTAACTGATCTTAAACTCCCCACACTTATTATTCTTTAAAATCATATTAAATTATTTATATTAATATTATTGGCTAAACTAAAATTTAACCAGTCGGGTATATAAGACTCATCAAAGGGATAGGGTTCAAAATTTAGAAGAAACTTTATATTTAAATGACAAAGTAAATAATTATTTACTTCAATTATACTAATATTTTGACTATAATAATTATAGTTAATTTGATTAATGCACATTGAATTATTGCCCAATTATATTTTATTGTATCTAACTTGCTCAAAGAAATTGAATTATAAATTTTAATTTGCATTAATATATGTCAAACCCTGTACATAACAAAATCCTTCAAAATGCATACTTGGGCATGCGCTGTGAGTACGCAAACATGTGACTTTTGATTACAATAAAATGAAATTCGCCATACATGTAAGTATAAATACGTTTGAATTTATTCAATATTATATTAACCATTTAAATCTTTAGACCAAATAATGTTCCCTTTGGACATGCATACAATTGTCGCACATCATGTTTGTTACAAAGGATGGAAATTATGAACACAACAATGAAATATCAATGTCAACAATAAAGTACAAAATCATAACACTCACAGAAAATGTACTCCTTATCTGGTTACTGCTGATGAAGTTGATCGTAGAAAACAGCTCCTTCGAACTGCAACTCTGCTTCTCGAACATCCAAATTTTCTTCAATATTAACAGCTTATACGTTTACGTAAGTTTCACTAATGTTATTATATTTCGATGAATCTTTATTTTTAGGATCATCACACTTCTTATATTTATTTCAAAATAAATTTTGAAAAGCATGGATAGTTTGAAGGTTATTATAAATTAAACACGCTTCCAGTAAATAAGGTGTATAATGATGATGACATGAAGAGAACACAATTAAATATCTATAACAACGTAAACAAAACAAACTTAAAAAAATAATGTCGAGACTGCGGAAATATTTTCTCTTACTATCGATAACATCCGATTTTAATATTTAAAAGGTAAACTAACCTTAATTTAATTATTTCCCGACAAAAGACTATCACTTGTTTCTTTGACACTTCCGATACTAAAATCGCACTTTGTTTTTAACGAAGTGACATTATTTTGTTTAAAATAATTTCACAAAAAATTTGGCAACATCTTACTTTAGCAAGCTGTTGAAACAGAGAAAAATTAAGAGATTGTAATCCTTCAGCACTTCTATTTATATGATTATGGTAACGACCAAAATCTTCGATTGTTATCAATAGTTACCAACAATGTTTCCTAAATTCTGATTGGCTACAGCAATTTTTACATTACGACATAATTTCAAAACCCCATAACTTTGCCCCTTAAACCTATCTTAAAACTAATAACATATTCATAATCTACATAAATTTTCCTATAATTAAAGCCAAACACGAACTAATTCCTACACTTAAAAACCAAGTTAATTTTCACACTGAGTTATATAGATTTTAAGCTAATTTTATGTGCTTTACAGGCCTGGAAATGATTTCCACATGAATATGGGATGCTACTACACATAAATATTCATGTTTTACGAGCCTACGGACAATTTGAAAGGAAAATTATTTTAATTTTTCAAACACTCTTAGAAACTAAATTTGACAAAATGGTCACAAATATAGTGAATTGTAACTTGAAATTGAGGCTACTTTACTATTTTTACCTCTTATAATTTATTTTACACAAATCGTCTCAATCTAAAATAATTTTTACATAAATTTTATGTGAGGAAATAACATAACCTCATATTGTTAATACAATTTTCAATGTAAAATTTCACACTTTTAAACACTTTAAATGTTTGTGAAAGTGTTTAAACTTAATGTTTATGTCTCAATTTAATTTATTTTAACACTTTTATAGGTTTATAAGTTCTTCTACGACTAGTGTCGAATTGTTGCAAATCACTAGTTTAAGGTCTGTAAATGTTGATTAAACACAATAATTCCAGAGCTGCTGCTTAATTTATGTTTTATAGTTAATCACCAATGTAATTGTACTGTTTTTCGTAATTTAGCACTTATATACGTTTATCGCACTAACACGAATGTTTTCATGATTCTTGGCTGCGTATATTTAAATTGTGACATTGATACCAGCCTATATCTAGTTTTTAACATTATTTTTGTCAACTACAGCATGTATCTCATGTCATCAGGGAACATTATGTTTAAATAAACTTACTAACTAAATATGAACTTGAATTAAATCATAACGATAACTAACATACCCAATACTTAAATGTAATGTGCTGTCGATTATACTTATATTAATATTTTATTATAGAATATTGAAGTTTACATACAACTTAATGTTCATCAATCATTCTTATCTAGAATTACATATAAAGAGATGTACCATTTGTACAAACTAAAGAAATTATTCACTATGTGACTTACATAGCTACTCGAATGTAATTTAAATCATCACAATATCTTACCATCAAATCGATGGCACTTTCACTAAATTTAGGAAAACCCAAAACATGCTTTCTGTACTCACAGCAGTCATAAGGAAGTAAGCAAAATGGATGCTTTGGAAGTTAGATCATGTACTCGTGCGCGAAGAGGATTTGCGCAAAGGCATTACGTCACGATGACGTATTGCGTAAACGTATTTGAGCAGGAGAATAATTTATGGAAATATAAACCTTTAAGTAAGTTGCCTACCACATACCTATAATATAAAATAATTAAAATTTTTCTTATATTTACAACAGAACGAATGAAGGACCTTAAATTACGGTATATTTTAATACAACACAAAAAAGGGTTGTTACAAGTTTTAAAATTATAATAGCAAAAGTATAACAAATTTTATTTAATATTTGCTTCAATCCATAAAAAATTAATTCACGTATATTCAATAGTGTAAATCTTAAATAAATTATTTGTGTATTTATAACAAATTATTGCGTAGATATAAAAGATAATTTAACGCATTCCAAGATGGATATGAAATATGTTATACATTTACACATTTCTAAATTTTGTTATTGCTTAATTCAAAAATTCGCACAAGAAGGAAACTTTATGTATATATGAAACTTAAGATGAAAGAATGTTTTGTGTTCAATAGGTCTTTAATTGATAACCGCGCGAGACCATTGTTAAACTAGTTACTGCGCCATTACGAAAAATGGCAGAATAACATTTTAATAGAATTGTAATTTATTCAAATTACAATCTCGCGTTACCAAGTAATAAATGAAATGGTTATTTCAAATCTGTTTGTCATGTGTTTGGAAGTTGTGCATATAAAAGTGTTTGACCAAATTTAATAAATACAGGATTATACATTTACTTCATAGTTGAGTGAACAATCCAAAATTTGTGCTAAATTCAAGATGCATTACCAGAATTATATGGTAAGTATTGCAGCCTTTGATATATTTGAGAACATTAGTTAAAATAATTGACGTAACTATTAAATCAAAGGTACTTTTTTAATGGTGTACTTAATAAAATTAAATCAACAAGGGCAAATTATATTAACATTTTACACCTAAAAGGTAAACATAAGTGTGGGACAGTTATTATGTGATTGAATTGTTCTCAATCCTGCCCTAATTATTCTAATGGTGATTGATTAGTGAGGAAACAGTCAAAGTTTTACAAGATATGGGATCATCAGTATCATTTGTAGTACGACCAGTTACTGTGGTGCGAAAATACTTCGATGTAAGAACTGACGCATATTAGATAATTGCTAATATATGCACGATATTTTTTTATGATCTTGAAATGGCAACAATGGTCGTGTGTTAATACAAAATTCGATTTCTCCTATTCATTATTTGTCTTATTTGTATTGGAACTCGTCCATTAACCTTAAGCATATTTTTAGTTTAAGACGTTTAGCTAGCAGGGTTGATAGGTGTAATATAAGAATTACAGTTGTATTGGCTCAAGAAGGTTATCAATTTGTAACGTTTAACTTCTCTAACGTTACTTAATTTTTATTGATGATCTTAATCGAATTAGGTCAGTGTTATAGCTGGTTCGTTTCCCGTTGGCGGAGACTGCTAGTTTGGGTTCCTGAAACCCTTGTAATCCACTTAAAATAAGCTTCAGTACATTGAAAAAAAGAATAGTGAAGAATACAGAGGGCGTTACATGTATTATTTGTTACGTTTAATACTCACACTTCCAGCAATCTTTAAAAAAATAATTTTTTAGAGTAAAGCAACAAGAAAAATTAAATAAATAGTAGATATTACATTTTAATATAATATGCATAGTAGTTATTTTTATAGAAATACTATCAAACTTCACAGAACTATAAAACTAAGAAATAAACCGCGAAAAAAGGATACATAGAAAAAGCATGTACAAATAATCTAATATAATATAATAATTTCCAGAATAATTTTTTGATTCAAATCATTTCTATTATTTTTTTGCGTGCATTTTTCCATATACCGATGGTCGCATTAGACGGATTTTAATATGGCCGGTGGAGAACTTGTACTGCGTCAAGTCAGTGTCAGTGTTAAACGGAGAAAGTATTCGGAAAAATGAAATGCAAACTCTTTGTGCGAGTCCTACATTGAGACGTACTAAGGGGCAAATTCAGAAAAACACATTATGATTATTAGGTACAAATGTAAATCATCATATTAAGAAACTAATTTGGATAATTTAACTAAATTATTGGCAAATAATGTTTATGCTAATCTCTTTCTCATTATAATCACATTGTAAGCTTTCTATGTGTACAAAAGATATTTCGTCAATGCAGAAAATAATTAGGTTCATTAGGAGGCCACTAAATTCTAACAACTGAATGGAATTCCAAATGTATTCTATAATATTATTATAATATATTTTTGAAGAATAAGTAAATTCTAGGATCACTGAAACGTAATCTTAAATGTAAATTTGACATTAAATTTATTTGGATATTTCGTAGGTATAAAGAGAACAATCCAATCGATTACAGGTTTTAGATATAAAAGTACACATAAATGCGTTTTTTAGACATGTCAACGTCACCAGGAGACGAAGTATAAAAGTTGTTCACAATCACTATCACCGACTTCCTCTTCACTCTCCGATTCAGAATCTTAACCCAAATTAATAATAAACTGGTCTGTAACTTCGTGTACAACAGGTTCCGCTTCTAAAAACTTTTGTTCCCACTTTATCGCGTGGTCACATTTTTTCCATGCATCAAAAAAGTTACCACATAACATCTCTAATAGTGAATGAAATTTTTTTTTTGTGCCACATATTGTTTAAGAGGTGCCCATACTAACTCAATCGGATTTAAATTTGGGTGGTATGGCGGTAATCGCAAAATACTATGACCATGTTGCGTTAACATTTCATCTATATTCATGTATGGAGTTTAATAATATTATATAAATTGGGCGTGATCATGTTATTGTCAAAGTAAATATTTTTAGACCTTACCTGTCTATCATAACTGATTTCCTGCTATTAGAATTCGGTGCTTTATCTGTTTGGACATTATGATAATGAACATCGTCAATTACTAGCACAGACTTTGGAGGCAAGTTAGAAACTAATTTCTCTGACAACCATTTTTTGTAATTATCATAATTCATCTCGTTTAAATCGATTAAAATTCAATTTAGCATTCGGAATGAAGCCGATCTTGCCGCCAGCATGAACAGTAGTTAGTATTTGACTCGATAGTAACTGTTGATTAGCAGATGATCCCTTTCACAGTATGCAACTTTAAACACTGTGTAAGGGGCAAGCCAAACCCCGAGGGCTTTACTGGAAGGATTGGTGCTGGATTTTGAAATTTACCAGGGTAAAGGAACATAGGAGTTGGACCATCTGCTGTAATACGTTTGACGAGGTCGTTACTTCCTGGTACCAAGGTATTGGTTGATCATTTTGCTACAATTCCACTTTTGGAATATTTACTGAATATGAAAATCGTGTGTCCGGGAACAATAATGAAATCTAGGATACTATCGGCAGCACATTTAACTGCGGAAAAAGTAATTAAAAAATTTCCTAGGGTTTTGTAGATCAAACTGTTAGAAATGACGGGAAATTCAACGTCGTGCAATGATTTGATCAAAAACCCAGTTTAATAACCTCCACAGGCTTAGGGTAGCAACCTGTAGATCATTGCAAGAGATGGTCTAAAAAAGATTCTAAATATGTGTAGGAACCTCGCCCTAACATAATAAAGGGTTACAATAACTCCATGGGAGGATTTAATAGACAGGATGATAAGTTACTATAGGATGTCTGCTAGAATGAAGAAATGGACGGTGAAACGTATTTGTATTTGATTGATTTAGAGATAGCTAACTTGTAGATCTTATATCGCGAGGACAAAAAAAAACTGGGTTACAAGACATCGAACATTTTAAAATTCCTTGATTTTAAAATTCAATTAGCAAACTACTTCCTTGAGGAAAAAAATTGTAACGAAGAAAATGACGAAAATATTTTGAACTTGCGGTTAACAACAAGCCACAATCCTCGAGGCTATGCTCCATCGCTACAATTAACTCCAACAAAGCAAGTAATGAAGCATTTACCGAAATTAAGTAAAGTCAAACATTCAATGAGGTGCAAATTCACCAAATGCCACAAAAAAAAAACAATTTTTTTTGCGCAACATGTAACGTTTATCTTATGTATTACCGCCGAACGTATTTGCTTTTATAATTACCATCTCTCTGTAAAGTAAATGTTAACTAATACTGAACATTTTTTTGTTAACCTACATAAATTTTAACTCGCCTACGCCCGGATGTACATTAAAATGGACAAAAAAAATTTCAAAAATCGTTTCTACTTATAGCTCATTAATAGGGAAAGTTGCATGCATTTCTGTCAAACCTGTGAGGCCTCAGGAGGGTATAATGAACTTTTTGAGATGACCCCTTATTTTATTTATGTTACAATTTTTGCAAATATTGACTCTAGAAACCATACTTTATTTTTTTTGTGTGCTAAAGTAACCCTGCGAAGAGTCTACAATGGCAAAATATTGATGTGTGGCTCAGTTCCAAAGCAGCCCCAACAGAGTGACTACTTTGGCACCCTATAGGCAATATTTTTTCTAGAAAACATTCGGAGGTACGCAATTCATTTTTGGTGTATTTAGATATCTTTTTGAACCGAAAAGCCTACGTATAACGAAACGGGTGCTACAAAACCCACAAAACCTGCACAAAGTAGCCCTGTTTTACTGCATAATGTACGTTGGAAGGTAAAAATTGAAATCCCACTATCGAAATGAACCACTTTTAACAATTAAAGTGTATGTCACATAGATGAAATTTTGTTACAAAATTAAAAAAAAACTGTTCAGATGTGTATAAATCAGATTGTTAAAAATAAAAAGCCAAGGAAGTATAACACATAGTAAAAAACGGAGATTATATTTTGTATATTGATATAAAATAGACATTGAAATACAATAGGCTACATTAAATTTATTTTTAGCATTAAGAAAATCTACAGAAATTCACGAGATTTGTGCACAATCCATTTATTTTATTTGATTTATCATCCATTTTGTGAACAATTTATTCCATCATAACTTATTATAGTAGAAGTTTTGCTAACGCTAGGTATATTTCCGTCAGTACAGTTGTCGGAGTGATGTTGATTAAAAATCTATTCAAAATTAAAATTAAAAAATATATCAATCACGAATCAATTGCTTTGTTTCAATTAATAATTATATTTGATTAAATTATGGAAACTACCCATAGGCTAAATAACCATAGCAACTGCTATAGTTATTAATAGTGCACTACAACGCAGCTGTACTGAAATAGTAATTAATCAATATACTTTTCTTAAAATGTTATTTCTGGAGTTTGAAGCTCAATGTTAGGGGCAGATCAGTAATGTGCTTTAAATACGCAATATGTCACACCCTCTTTCATTGTCAAAGGTCACACTCAACCGCATCATTACACGTCCTACGGTTAGGTCTAAAGCTTAACAATATTTGTAATAATCGGATTTTAAGTGTAACTATAATTTTTTTGTGGTAGGCATCATCAATTCTATTTCACTAGGTAGTTTAGAAATATATAATTACTACTGTAACCTAGCAATGTATGCATTTGACATAAAACTTATCTATAATTACATCTTTGTACGTATTTGATAAAAAAAGAGAATGTATTATATATTCTGAAGTCTGAAACTTGAATTACTTAATAATACGTGAAGAGACTACCACTGGTAGATATTGACACGCAATGCTTAAATCTTTTAAAGATGAAAATTATATGTCATTTTTAGACGGCCTTGTCCTCTATTTAAAACTTCCATACATATTATACATGTCTTTATTTCACTTTTCTTACACCATTATGTAACGGATATATCGTGTTATTTAATCGATTTATCATACTGAACGTAAACTTAACGGAGCAATTAATATGACTTTGATTACTCAAGAATCTGTAGCGTTCTCTTCTTAGGCAGTTAACCTAGACTAAAATTACTTTTGCAATGATCATGTCTTTTATCCACTTTCTGTATGACTACTGCATTCGTAACTTCTCCTTTAGAAACCACATTTTGATCCTGAATGCCCTATTATCATTTCAAAAAATTAGGTGACCCGCTATATCTTCTTTAGTACATTACTTTTTCTTAAACATTAATTAATCCATTATAGTTTTCTACTTTGTTTAAGTCTCTCGTAATCCTTGATTGTGCTCAAAGTTTAAGACAACTAATGTACTTACGGCTAGCATTACTTTAGGATTAAAATCTTCAACGGCCGTCGTGTAGACGGGATAAAAAAGAATATAAAAATACGGTTTTAAGTTTAGTTATTGAATGATGGTTTCTTAATTCTAAAAATGTACTGGAGAACGATGTAGTTTTCATGATTTCCTTAAATAAACATAACGTGAATTATGCATCCTGAAATGTTTGATTATCCATTACACAAATACTGGTGTGGACAGTATGAATGATAATGTTAGTATAACAGTCGTACTGAAACTAAAAATTGTAAAGTATATACATTTCTTTCGTATTTTGAAAGATTACGTTACTCACGAAACTTGTAACGCAGGCCGCTTGTTATGCGAGTCTTTAAGAAATTGTTGCTGAGAGTGGTTTTATTTATTTGATGAATATTCTAAAGTTTAATATGCGTTGAAAACCAGTAAGTACACAAACTAAGAAGTACGTAATTAGATGAAACTACTACCTTGCATAATTAATTGTATCCTCTTCCTTCGTATACATAACACTTATAACTAACCAAAATTAATAAAAAACTAATAAATTGCATAGATTCTAGTTTCCAATTCCAAGAAATTCAGTGCATTATACAATTTTTGTGAAAAGTGAGTTTTTACCGTCGTTAGTCATACCATTTCATTCATCTTTTGAAACATGTAGAGACCATCCAGCTAATCAAACTCATAGCATGTTCTATTGTTAAAAATCATAAGCAGTTAGTTTTATACTAGGTTTCATGATTTCATTTCATGTCAAACTGAATTAGCGCTGTAATGTGGATTGATAGGCAAACGGCACCTATGATATATAGTGAATTTACTAGCAATCCCTTAAGTGCAAGGTGTTGTATTGTAACAAAATATATAGTACCGAATCTGTATACCCCAGATAGCCGCCTTATATACATATATAAGTTTATCACCTTGATATCACTTGTTGTGCATATTCATTTAACAACATAGAAACATTAAAATTCAGTGTTGGTTCGCACAAAGTAGTATATCCAGAGTTTGAGGCGTGCGTAGATTCAAATTATTAAGCATGAATAAACACAACATGCAACTGACTTAAGTTTAGTGTATGATTTTATAACTCACTCTTTAAGCATATTTCTTTAAAACGTAAGTCGTCGTACATTCGTGCATAGTATTTGTGTGCTTGAAACCATTTTTCATGCATGAAATGGGGGCGGTACAATTTAGAAAGAAAGTGATAGCAGTAGCTTTATTTGGAGAAGCAATCTCGACATGTACATAAATATCACAGCCCTAAGCTTTAGGTTTTTAATTAGATTGCTTTACAATATGTTTTGTTGTATGTCGGTAAACTGCCGTGTCCGGTAAACTGTTTATGTCTAGCATGAGGACGGTAAAACGTAATGAAGGTAGTAGAACGTTCTGTAGGATAATGAAAAATATTAGATCTGATCTTTAATCGTTTCATTCGACTATTTAAAAAATTATGTTTTAGCTCAAAATATTGTCATTTTAGGAGTTTGTGAAAGTTGGCTACATATAACACAACTTTATGTGGTTTGGTTAATATTCCTGGCTATATTATTAGTAAAGAACGCGGTGTAGGGCGTGGAGCTGGGGTTGCTTTTCACATACGATCGGGTATTCACTTTAAAATATCTGAATTTGTATGTCAATATACTGGATAGGAGCACTTGTGGATACTTTACTTCAACTAAGGATACGGTCGGTTGTGGGATTGGGTATAAAACCAACCAATATAGCTTATTCCATTGCCAAAGACTTAATGAGCCAAATTTTACCTATTTGCGATAGTATTATTTGTGTAGGCGACATAAATAGTAACTATACCGGTCTGGGAGTCGACACAAGATTTTTGAAAGGTCTAATGGAATCGTATGGACTGAACAAAATGATAACATGTACCCACTCGTGTTACTGTTAACAGCTCAAAGGTAATTGATTTTTTTTTAATAAGTAGACCTCATTTGTAGTAAATAGTGGTACGGTGGTTACTGATCATCAGTTATTTTTTTTATTATTACAATATTACTATAATTCTAAAGCCATAGAGGTCTTGATAATATTGATCAAGAACTGCTTCAAAGTAAAATAAATACTCTTGACTGGATGTTGATGCTAAGATTAAGTTTAATAAATGATAAACTTGAATTTTTAAATATTAATATTATTAAGGTTCTCCGTAAAATTTGTCACCCTGTGTGTAAACTTTAGGGATCATACGGTAGATAGTTTTTGTTCCATTTTTGTTGAATTTCGCAGTTAAAAATTGAAAATATTTTGTCTCGTATTGAGGATGAAAATTGGTTATAAGTTTCTTTTGGTTAAGATGTTTCGAATAGGTTATTTAAAAGCCAAAGAATAAATTTCATGTCGATTGAATTAAACTTGATTTGGGAAAAACGTAAGATGGGGATATCAAATTATTTTTATTACAATTTAATCGGAAGTTCACTTCTGTAAAGACGTAGAGGATTTTCTTTGTATGTGTCTATATTAATATTAATGCCAGATTTAATTACGTTCTATTTCGCACAGGTGATACTTGCGTTGCAATTAGAGTATTGTTAGATTAGTTTTAGTGAAAATAAAGGTCCTTGTCATTTTAAATTTGGTAAATTTTGTTAGATGGGTTTAAAATTGCATCATGTGAATTACGTTTTATAAAATTATGTTAAGTATAAAATTATTGTGTTACATAGTACATCTTGTAAGCCGTCAGACTGTCGTCTTCCTTTTGATAAAAATTGTAGAGTTTAAACAAAGAGTTGGATTCTAGTTACGTTAGTTTAAGGATTATTATAGTTCAGGTTGGTTATCTCAGGCATATCATGTTATTTGAGGTACCTTTTAGGTATGCAGTTTGCAGCGAGATGTAATTTCTCTTTCGATTATTTTCGTTTTGAGTATCGTTCTTACAGCGCTTAAAATTTAAGTAATTCTTTTTATAATTGGCTATTGAAGATTTAAGTAATACAGTGGGAGATATTAAGGGATATGGCGAATTCTGAATAAGGCAGTAATTAGTCTAGACCTGGATGATGGGATACCCTCACATTTTGTTTGTTTGCGGTCAACGTAATATACGCAAAAGGGGCAGTTAAGTGGGGTTTGGAAGGAGTTACGTATGCTGGGGGTGTATCGAACTACCGTTGGAGGATGCTCCGCTCTCGCTGATTCGGATAATATACTGGTTCACTACATCCCTAAGTTATTTTTTGGTGTTGCGTATCATTTGTCATGATTACATTTTTTGACATATAAGTGGTTTTCGTGTTTTCCGGAGTGCTTAGCCATGTTCTATGGACCTGCTGTTTCGCAATTTGGGTTTTTTTATTGCGGATTAAAATAACGAGTTCCTGGATTAAATGATAACTTTTGCGTATATTGCCGACTTCAAACAAATAATACAAATTGCTGTAACTAAAAAGATTTTCGTTCTTTTGAGATCTTAAGTTAGTAAGTGTTAGTTAGAAGTTGTATATAGTAGAGTAACGTAGTCGAAGCCTGTGGAAGTTTACGTATTAGTGCAATTGCAACCAATTGTAATATCAATCAAATCTATTGAAAGGAGGAATATTCACCAGTTAAGTTATGCTGGAAGAACCTAGTGCAGTATCAATCCCGATCACATTTCCACCGCCGAGGTCATCTCTGTCTGTATAACAAATGTAAGGTAAACAAACTCCTTTGTGCATTTTGTTTTGGTGTGGTTGAAAAATTTTAAACAATTCTGGTGTATTTTTTTGTTTTTTATATGCCAACGTTTGAATACGGCATCCTTCGACATTCAAGTTTGATTATTTGTATCTATTAAAATGTAATGCTAGCGTATCCATTCGTGAGATAATTCTAAATTTATCAGAGTGTTTTTTTTAATTAAGATCCTGACGATTTGTATCAAAATTAAGTGTGACTATGCGTTACAAGAGAATGCAACTCATAATCTTTGTTATTTTGGATTTTATTTCAAATTTACACTAATTTTAGTAAGGTCAATATTGACACCAGCTAGTTTCGCAGCCTTCTAGGTAAACTAGATTTTATTTGTTTAAAGGATTTGATTTCCGTAACAATTGTGTGACCTTTCGATGATGGTGTTTTCTTATTATTATTGTCAGTTCGACAGATTTCACTGTAGTGTTTCGGTCAGTTATTCGTTCAATTTATTTCTCTGTATTAATATAGTTGAAGTGAAAAGTAGCTACGAGATGAATGGTGAACAATTGTCCCGTCGTGAAATGACTGACATGATTTGGATATTTTGGGAATGCACCAAAAACTGTTTATTGGCGTCAATAGTATATCATGAAAGATTTCCAGACCTGAGACAACCGAGTAAAGTTACTTTGAGAAAATTGTTGGATCGTTTTGACAGTACCGGATCGGTTAACTATCACAAGAGAGAAACAGGAAAACATGCAATAACGGAAGACAACCAACTCAAAGTGTTGTTGAGCGTTACAGAAGACCCGCATACTAGTATACGAAAGATTTCATCTCAACAAGTCATTAACCATGGTACGGTTCAACGAATCCTGTCATTACATAAAATGCATCCTTTCCATGTCCAACTACATCAGGAACTAATTGTAAACGATTTCCAAAGCAGAATAGAATTTTGTCAATGGCCAAATCGAAAATCGACGAAGAAACATTTTTGTTTGATTTTGTTTTGTTTGGGAATGAGGCAACCTTTTCGAAAAATGGAGGAGTTAACCGACACAATTTTCACTATTACCAGACATCTAACCCACATTCGATACGAACACACAGCCAAACAAGATGGTCCTTGAATGTTTAGGGTGGAGTTTTGGGAAATCGTATAATCGGGCCACACTTTTTTTAAGAAACGGTGAATGGTACTGTTTATTTACAGTTTCTTCAAAATCATTTACCAATTCTTCTTGAAGAAGTGCCCCTGGACATTCGGCAACGCATGTGGCTGCTACATGATGGCGCACCGGTTTATAACACAGGTCCTATCAAAGACTATCTGAATAATTACTTCCAACAAAGAAGGATAGGCAGAGGAGGACCTAAACATTGGGCAGCTCGATCACCAGACCTAACTAAAGTAGATTTTTTCTTGTGGGGTTATGTAAAGAGTATGGTGTATAATGACCCACCAACGACGAAAGAAAACATGAAGGTCAGAATCACAGAAGCATTCAAGAGTGTTGATCTTACAATATTGCGAAATGTGAGTCGGGCATTCGAGAATCGACTTCAACATTGTATTGATGTTGGTGGAGGTCACTTCGAATACCTAATATAATTAATTTAATGTTATTATTTTCTTTTTATTATTTATTCTTTCGTTATTGTTGTTCTTCTATATTTACTGTTAATGTTATCAGTATCAAGTAAACAGGTTAGATAGTGCACTAGATTGATTTATTTGTATTGTTTCGACACATTTGCAAGACAAATCCTTCTCAAACAGCAGTAAATTTGTCAAATTTATCTGTCAAACACAATGACGGCCAGATAAACATCATAATCCTAGATGTTGTATCAAATTCATCAAATATCTGAAACTATCTCGATAACTACTCACGTTAGATACAGGGAACCTCTGACAAAAATTAAAGAGGAGTACCAGAGGACTTTGATAGTGATAAAAAATACAGGGTGTTCCATTTGAGTTAAGGAAGAAAATAACACATCCGGGTTTTGAGCCACCCTGTATACAAACCCCAAGCAGCTAAATGAATAATGGTGGGTAACGATACTACACAATATTCTGAAAGACAACTGGCCAACAGATAATTCATTTCTACAGAGTGTATTGTTCTACAAGGCATTGAAATGAGTACAATTTCAACACAAAACAATTCATATCTTTCCAAATACCCTGTATAATGTATTCAATCCCGACATTAAAAAATCGAAAAATGTGGGCTTTCTGAATTTGAAATAATATACAGGGGTTCCCATTTAAAAATCATAAGTTAGATTCATATCTAAATTTTGGAATATCCTGTATAGTTCAAAATAATTTTAAATAATGCACTGTTACTTCCTATACCCTTTTGTTTGAGAACTTTTTGATATCTATGAAACCAAAGGAGTTATCGAACTTTGCATCTTGGTTGGTACACCTTGTTATATATATATATATATATATATATAGGTTATGTATTATGATGGTATGTAATTATAATCAAACCATGTCCTAAATTATAACAATTCACTGTCGCAGTAAAATATTTTTGATTCTATCAATAAAATAAGAGGATATAATGGATAATTTTTCTAGTTTAAATTATAAAAAACATTCAATAATTTTCAACTTTCTTTGACGTTTTATAGAAATTTATGTGGAGATAAAAATATTAACTAAGGTACTTTGCTGATTTAATGCAGACCCCTAAATCTTAGTTCGTGTAATTGTAAGAATGAGTCATACCCAACTTTATTTGAATCACACTATATTATAACAATTTGATAAACGTATAAAGTCAACTATGGAATCTAAATTTAGTAAAGAATAACTAGATCCTTAATAAATTAAATTTTGTCAAACTGCCTTGAAGATGGCAAATTTAACAAAATTTAATCAAATTATGATGTAAGTATAAAGTTGTGGAAAACTTTAAATTGAAATTGATAAAAGCATTCACGAATAGAATCTTGACATTTTTCAATATTAGCCTTCATTGGTTAGAGGGTGTTCATCTTCAAGGCAGTTTAACAATATTTAATTTTTTAAGGATCTAGTTATTGCTTCCTAAAATTGTATTCCATAGTTGGCTTTGTACGTTTATCAAATGTTATAACAATAGCAGGCTTACGTTTGCGTTTTCGTTTTTCCAAATTTCATAAATTCGTTTCAACACCTTAACAAAGATTTTATTAGTACTGAGGACGATAACTGTGTTATCGAAACGTTTAATACAAAATTAAACCATTAAAAACCCAAAAAAGCTAACTATTTAAAATATGTGTAATAATCGTGAAAATTTGCATTTTCAAGCGAATTAGTAATATTTACTTGAATAAGCTAAATCATCAAAATTTGTTTTGTTCAATATAACTTTTCTGTGTACAAACAGACAGCACATAAATTTCAATTCATTTTTTTCTCTCTCAAACAGTGTATTGTAATTTTATACATGAAATATATCAAATATTCTTTTCAATTTGAGTATAAATGCTGGAACAAATTGAATACACATTAAAACAGAATGATTGCCTACGCATAATATACTTCCTACGCAATAAATGTCAAAAGAATTAAACTAACATACAATTTACGCACAAACATTTGATATAATTAAGTGGGTGTCTAAAAAGGAAGTAGGGATATGTACATATACCTACAACCGGACTCTGCAGTTTACAACAAATTCCAGAAATATGACTTTTCAGAAAACTTCCTAACAATGTATAAAACTTCCTTTTGATTCAGAATATAGTACCAAGAATCTCCCACGCGTGAGTATATTTCAAACGTGTAGGTACATTAAATGCCGTGGATAATACAAAACTAAAAAATAATTTGACGCAAAGCAATTTACATCAGTTATATATGAATGCCTTCAGTAAACTAAAAAAATATTTCTGAACTTTATTTAATTACATCAGCGTTTGATACTGCAAGTACGTAAATGGTAATAGTACGTGAATACTCGAACGTGTTATTTTTTGTAAGAAAATCTAGGAATTTAAAGTATTGTTTATGCGTATTAACTGCCTAAGTAATAGTTTAGATGTTATACCTCTTGAGGTAGAAAAAAATTTATCGATTCCGTTTGAATGAGCCCCATAAATAAATTTTATTTTTTGCGATATAATCTGTAATTAAGGAGGTCCTCAGAACCATGCAAGAATATACGACTTTAATTTACTATGTTTTATCCTTATATAGCAATCATCAAACTTTTCTAACAACTGGAAGGTTTATGGTCACGAAGTTCGGTTTGTATGGTAGGGAATAAAGTAATTTCATTCATTACATAAGTAATGAAAGGTTATAAACCTGCGAAATGAATAGTTATGATGCAATTGGCATATATTTACACCATATTGTAACGCACATAACTATTTTAAGTCTTTGTTTCAAAGTTATAAGTTATAAAAAATAAACTTAAGGTAGTCTGTTAATTATTCAAGCTAGAAACCAAAGGATATACACACACACTTAAATAAAATTTTTGTAACGTATAAACATAGATCATCATATCAATCACGTCGTTCCTAATTTTTACCCATATCGTCTTGTCTTTGTATACCTCTTTGATTTCCACAAGGTACATGCTCTGATTCTGATAAGATTTTTACTCCTGAAACTCCTTATCATTCTTTTATGAATCGCGCGTTCTACTGCATTTAATCACAACTCTCTTGGTCTATCAAGTCCAGTTTTACCCCTAACTTCTGCTTTGTCAATCGTTCCACCCCACCCACATTCATTATCTACTTATTTCTTACTATATCGATTCTCGATTCTTACCCTACCGCATACGCTCCACAAATCTCATGGTCACAGCATTTATTTTACTTTTGTACTTTTTTTGAAATACCAAATTCTGTTGTGAATATTATAAATTCACTGGTTACTATACTATCGACATCTGCATAGGAAAACTCAATAGAGGCAACACGTTGTTTTGTTGTACCTGTCATTAAGAATTTATGCCTGTAATTCCTACTAATAAAACTACAGGTTATGGGCCCAGGCAGATAAATTTTCGTTGCTTCCTTTTGAAGTGTAGCAGTTCGGGTTTCGTGTCAAACAACAGTTTTGTGTTGTGTTGTGTTACTTCGCAAAAAAGAAGGATGGCCGTCAATTACTTGACGACTGTGTCAAAGCTACTTGGCTGTAGAGGAGATGGTCTAAAAACGGGCTAGTCTTGTTTTGAGACTGCAATGTGCTGCAGCCTTGCGGAAACAGCATGAACTACTTCCTCTACCTCGCCTAGCATGTTGGATGTTATATCGCGTCAGTAGCCAACTTGATGTGGTTGTGGTGTGTTCATCTTATTTTTTGTGGATTTCAAACTTTCGTAAGGTACTAATATATATATATATATATATATATATATATATATATATATATATATATATATATATATATATATATATATATATATTATTTAAATTATGAAGACGCTTAATTGTCAGATATAAGTTTAGTGCATTCGATTATACGTGCATAGGGCTGTCTTTTAGTGTATAAACAACATTTTAATTTGATAGTATTTAGCCGACAAATAATTCACAGTCGAATGTGTCCAATATGGGCTACTTGTATTGGTGCAAATACGGGCTACTAGCCCATATTTAGACCGTTATAAATAAATGGAAATATTTTGTTTCAGATGCCAAGATCTAAACCAAAATACATTCCGATCGCAAAAAGAAAGCAATGGAAGGATGAGGACATGATTAAAGCTATTCAATTCGATTATACGTGAATAGGGCTATTCAAGCTGTTAGGAGCAACAAAATGGGAACTCTAAAGGCTTCTAAAATGTATTCAGTTCCACGAACCACGTTGCAAACATTGGCAAAAAAAATTGATCTCAATCCCGAAGAAGCCGTTAGGACTAAATTAGGGAGAAAGCCGGTCCTAGGTTCTGAACTCGAAAAAATGCTTATAGAATACATTTTAGAAATGGAAGAAAAATTTTATGGCTTAACTAGAAGTGACTTGGAACGTATGGCATATGCATTATGTACACGAAATGGATTGTCACATTCATTCACCTCAGCAGCAGCAGGGAGAGCCTGGCTTGATTTATCTCTAAAGCGCCATAGTAACGTTCTTTCTATCCGTTGGCTTTGTGGAACCTCTTTTGCAAGAACACTTGGGTTCAATAAATAAAACGTAGACAAATTCTTTCAAATGTTGGAAGCTGAGTAGAAAAGGTTCATTATACTCCTGATCGAATCTACAATGTAGATGAGACAGGAATAACAGTGGTGCAAAGTAAAATTGTTTATGTCATTTCACGGAAAGGGAAGAGGCAAATAGCTTCAATGACAGTAGCAGAAAGAGGAGGTTTGATTACTGTTATTTTTTCTATGAGTGCTGCCGGTAATTTCATACCATCCATGTTAATATTTCCTAGGAAAAATATGAATCAGTTGCTAATGAAAGGATTCCCCATGCAAGACCATCGGAATGTTCTCCCATACTGCTCATTTTAGACGGGCATTATGGTCATACCTGTAATATAGTTGTATTGAAATAGCCCGGCAGAATCATGTGACAATTTTGTCACTTCCGCCCCACTCACCTCATAAACTCCAACCTTTGGATAAGAGTTTCATGGGGCCATTTAAGACCTACTATAATGAGTAAATTAGAATGTACACAAGAACAACTGGGCATCCTGTCACTGTGTACGAGGTCGCAGAACTTCTGAAAAAGGCTTATGTGAAAGTTAAAACTGGAGAAATAGCCATTAATGGCTTTCTAGCCAAAGGAATCTACCCCCTTAATAAAATGATCTTCACAGAAGCAGACTACATAGATGCACAAGCAGAAGCACCAAAAATGTGCAATGGAATTTAGTCTACTGAGCTTTCCCTGTCAACAAACGTCGCTGTTGCTGCTAATACATCAGAAATTTAAATTCCGGATGATGGTCCGTCAACTGCTCCTGCTGCTGGTCCACGAACTCCTGATGCTGGTAGGCCTACATCAACTGCTAGTCCATCAACTCTGGCTGCTGGTCCATCGACTTCGACTGCTGGTCCATCAACTTCGGCTTCTGGTCCATCAACTTCAGCTACTAGTGCATCATCGTGGGCTACTTATTAGTCAAACCCAGTTGCATCTTCATCTACATACCCTGTCTGGCCGCATGACAACTCACCGGTCCTAATACAAGGAAGAAAAGAAGTAGACAAAGACAATCACAAGGTGCAAAAGTTATCACTGGATCACCTTACAAGGCTGAACTGACTGAGTTTCTGGGAAGGAAGGAACAGGCTGTAAAACCACAAAATTCGAAGATAATTAACAGTCATTGAAGCGGCCAAGAAAGAAGAAAGAAAGCTCGAGCTCAGACTCCGAGCCTTTGGTAGAAATCAGCTCTGGAGAGAGTGATTTTGACATTCCCTCTGGATGATCCAAGGCTGATGACAATGACTGCTGTTGTTTGTTTTGTGATGGACCATTTTCAGATGATTCCAAAGGGGAACTCTGGGTCCAGTGCCTTGTTTGTTTTAAGTGGGCACATTCTGAGTGTGCGGATGCAGAAACTGATGCATATATCTTCGATTTTTGTAAATAGACTCACAAAACCACCACATTTTTATAGTGCACAGGTGTGATTTCTACTTTATGTAAGAGTATTTGTCTTATTTGTATCCAATTTATTACAATTTCTTTCATTTTTCAGATTAAACATAAAATATCTGCAGTAGCCCATATTTGTACCTTGTTAATGAAAATCATAATTTTGACATCCTATACATCTAGCTCCTATTTCCTTAAATGTAGTCTTCAAAACTCAATGGAAGTGTTTATATATTGCACTAAATGTATAACCTTGTTGTTCCATAAAGAATGATACTTGTAGGTATGAACTATTTCAGACTAAGGGCTTAAATGAAAATGGTAGCCTATATTTGGACCATCTCCTCTATTAGTGCTTGAAAGTTTAAGTAAATGCATCGACCACAGCGAGCAGCACACCACCTTGATTGCAAAAGCCAAATCCAAATTAGTTATAACTATCGACCCTGCTTTGTTTCCGCAACTGAAGGATGCGAAAACAGCCAAAGAAGTATGCACGAGTTTAAAAAAATTATATGACGACAGTGGTTTCATGAGAAAAATTAAACCTTTACGGACTTTGATGTCTTCGTGATTGGAAAATCATGACTCCATGGAATCTTACACCAATCCGATTGTCGAGCCATCCCAGAAATTAAGGCGAACAGGATTCAAGGTCGACGAGGAGTGAGTGGGATCGCTTTTATTGGCGGGACTCCTGGAAAAATATTCCCCTATGATTCCGGAATAAAAAATGTTACTGCAGACTCCATTAAAACAAAATTGTTGGACATGCAGACGGGTGGTAATGATGGCAACAGTAGTGGTGCTTTTGTAGCAAACAGTAAACCTAGTTGTCGAAAGCCAACGCAAGATGGCGGTAATGGTACAAGTTCGCGGGTAAAATCATCATCTGGCGGTCGCGGTAGTTTTTTAACTAAAAAGAAAGACTTAAGTAGTATCGTTTGATTCAAGTGCAAAAAGAACGAACATTATATGTCAAAATATCCCAACAACAAATCTGAGGTTAGTTTTTGTACAGTATTTTCGACAGGATAGTTCAGTGACACAGGCTGGTATGTTCATAATGGTGCAAGCATGCATTTGACCGCCAAGAAAGAATGGCTAAAAAATGCACGTAGTACTGATTTACCTGACATTGTGGCTAACCGATCGAAAATTGATGTAGAATGTGCTGGAGATATTGAAATCCAAACTGTGACAGCAGATATAGCGCATCGGATTTTATTAAGAAAGGTATGTTCCAGGTTTGACAACAAATCTATTATCTTTTTGGCAACTCATTAACACTGTATGTTTTGATGAAAAGGGTTGTAATATTTGCAATTCCGAAATTATCTTAGTGGCAACTGCCAGTTTGATGACCAATATATATATAGGCTAGATGTCTCAGACGGTCGTGCAGTTTTGTTGACAAGTAGTGAAATATGGCATCGACGCCTAGGCCATATAAACAACAAGTATCCGAATAAAACAATTGAATTAGTAGAAGGACACCCTTTTAAGGGTGTTGTCAAGGTAAACATACCCGCATACCTTTTCCAAACATAGGTAGCCGTGCTAATAGTTTGCTGCAGGTCAGCCATATCGATATCTGTGGCCCAATGGGCAGTAAGATGTTTTTTAACCTTTATTGATGATTACAGTCGCATGTGTTTCATATATTTTCTTAAAACAAAGGATGAAGCGTATGAAAAGTTTAAGAAGTTCAAGTGTGGAAAATCAACAGAATAAACAAAAATAAAAATGTTACGAACAGATAATGGCGATGAATATATCAGTCAAGATATAATTAAGAATTATTATTAATTTCATTAAATACATAAATAAAAAGTTTACCTCGAGTATGATTTGAACCTACGACCTGTGCTTTGCTAGAATATCGCACTATCGAAGTACAAGCCCCAATCGATGTAAATTTTGTCTTTATGTCTGTAAAGGTAAACTTTTTATTCATGTATTTAATAAAATTAACAATCATTTTTAATTACATATTTACTTTTGAACTTATTCGTTCATAAGAAAAACTTATAATAATTTAACATTAGTTAAGTTGCTTTGGTATGTGTGAATCCTTGCGATATTACAGGCTCACATTCCATTCATATAAGTAATTTGATTGTTATCTCATTAAATTTAGAACTTACATCAGCTCTACATACATAAAGACAAAATCTACATCGATTGGGGCTTGTACTTCGATAGCGCAGTTGGTTAGCTGCTCTAGCAAAGTATAGGTCGTAGGTTCAAATCCTACTCGAGGTAAACATTTTATTTATGTATTTAATAAAATTAATAATAATTTTTAATTACATATTTACTTTTGAATTTATTCGTTCGTAACAAAACTTATAATAATATCAGTAAAGAATTTCAGAAATACCTAAAGAATGCTGGCGTCATCAGAAGACCAACAGCCACACACCTCAGCAACATGGTGTGGGTGAGCGATTTAATCGAACATTTATTGGAAAAGCAAAGTGTCTAATGTTTGATGAGAATGTTTGTAAATTGTTATGGGAGGAAGCATGTAATGCTGCAGAATCGTTCCGTTTTTGCAGGGATTTCGAAAACAGCGTTTGAGCTGTGGACTGACTGGCGAGAAGCCGAATGTTAGTCATTTACGTGATTATGGCATTGTAATCATGGCCCATGTTCCAAAAGTTACTAGAGGTGAGTGGGACCAGAAGTGAGTTAAACACATACTTGTAGGTTATGACGACAGTATCAAGGGCTATAGGTGCTACAACCCGGAACAACAGGGAAAGTGATTACTAGTCGAGATGCGACAGTTATGGAAACTTGCCGATAATAATGACAGTGAGTATGTTCCTGATTCAGTTGACGAACAAGTGCAATCAGATCCTAGAGAACATCCAAGATCAGAGAGGCCTATCAAGAAGAAAACTTTTAAGGATTGTGTTACTTATTTTGGTGCGAAAAATGGTAGCGATCAGATACTTATGTTCTTCCAAGAACCGTCACAGAGGCGCCTTCAGGACCAGATGGGCATAAGTGGAAGCAGGCTGTGTTAGATGAGATCAGATCTTTTAAAGAAAGTAACACGTGGAAACTGGTTGATCACCCAGAAGGTTGGACAATAGTGGCGTGTAAATGAGTGTTTAAAGTGAAGTGTAATAGTGAAAATAAAACAAAGTTATAGAGCTAGATTAGTGGCAATGGGCTATACTCAGAAAAGCACAGTATTGATTATACTGAAACTTTAGATCCTGTAGTAAGATATTCAACGTTAAGGGTTTTGGTAGCATTATCATTGCAGTTGGATTTAAAAATTATGCAGTTGGATGTAAAGACTGTATTTTTTAAAGGCGTATTGTAATGTATAAATAAATGTATATATGAGGCAACCTGAAGATTTCGTCTTAAAGAGCGCGTGTGTCGTGTGTGTGTGTGTGTGTGTGTGTGTGTGTGTGTGTGTGTTGTGTGTTTTGTGTGTGTTTGTGTGTGTCTGTGAGTGTTTGTGTGTGTTTGTGTGTGTTTGTGTTGTGTGTTTGTGTGTGTTTTATTTGTTTGTGTGTGTTTGTGTGTGTGTGTGTTTGTGTTGTGTGTGTTTTGTGTGTGTGTGTGTGTGTGTGTGTTGTGTGTGTTGTGTGTGTGTGTGTGTGTGTGTGATTGTGTGTTTGTGTGTGTGTTGTGACTGTGTGTGCGTGTGTGTGTGTGTGTGTGCGCGTGTGTGTGCGTATGTGCGTGTGTGGTCGTGTGTGTGTGTGTGTGTGTGTGTGCTTGTGTGTGCTGTGCTGTGTGTGTATGTACGTGTGTGTGCGTGTGTGTGCGTGTGTGCGTGTGCGTGTGCATGTGTGGTGTGTGTGCGTGTGTGTGCTATGTTTGTGTGTGTGTATTTGTGTGTGTGTGTGTATGTGTGTGTGTGTGTGTGTGTGTGTGTGTGTGTGTGTGTGTGTGTGTGTGTGTGTGTGTGTGTGTTGTGTGTGTTATTATTATTATTATTATTATTATTATTATATTACAACTATATGTACAGTACTATATACAAAGTTAATCAAGCATATATATCACACATAATGATTGAAAATATGCATTATTGATTTAAGTATGTCCTAATTCTTTGCACCATTTTATATTGTTGTCTTTGTCAATTTGGCACAGAACATTGTTTATACACCATTGTCTCTTAAATACGTCAATTGATTCCTTCCCCATATGCCACGATAGGAACTGTATGATCTTGTTTTTTAATGACGCTATGTATACATTTTTGAACGGCGGAGCAGAGGTGTTATTTTTCATGGCGTTAATGGTTTGATGGTATACGGTATATTTTGATAAATTAATTAAAAGGTTCGCGAGGTTAACAGTGTCACTTTTTCCTGATATACCGCCACATTGTAATTTACTCGATAATTTGTTTATCATCGGTAACCGACTAACTAGTATATTCACAAGTGTCCAAAGTTCTTCTACTTTTGGGCACCTCATTATCATGTGCCACGCATCCACTTTTGGCTCTTCACACAATTGGCAACTCTCTGTTTCTAATATTTGAACGAAAAGAAAAATAGGATCAGCCAGTCTATTCTTGGCAAGCCGCCATGCTATTTCAGATATAAATCCTGATGTAATGGGATTAAAAAGATGTCCAGTTTACTCTTATATCTGACCAATATCCTTTTGCACTTTGTTCTGATTGCACGTTGAAAAATTTAACAGTCAGTTCCAATTGTAACTTCTTTCGCGTACTTTTAGTTAATTGAATGGTGTTTCTTTCCGACGTACAGAAGGCTAACGTGCTTTTAGCTGAAGGTGTAAATCTTTGGAATTGAGCATTGAATACGGTTGTTATTCTTTCATAATGCCTTAATGACGCACTTTCTACAACTTTTGTAGTAGTTCTAAGATGTTCACGTACTTCCCACTTCTCCATCCATTTTCCGTTTGGCCTAAAATCTCCTACTGATCTAAAACCGAGGTTTTTCCAGATAGTGGAGAAAATTGGTGGAATGGTACGCGGAACTAGTGTTGAAGGTAGTGTGGGTATTCGTGAAGGATCTATATTATTTATTTGCAACTTTACATGTTGCATTATTTCTACCAGGTTGACAGTAAAATCAGATACTGATCTATCAGGGGGTAATAAATTGTTAAGAAAAACCATTGCCACGTATATCCTAAGGAATGTGAACATTTTAACGTGTGTTCAATTACTAAGCTCCATTTTTGGTTCTCAGTTCTGGTAATAATTTTATGAGCGGCCCATACTCTTAATAAATGGATTTTTGATGGTAGATGAATTAATCCCAATTTAGATTAATAGACATTTTTTCTATCGGATACTCGTGTAATTTGAAATCTGTTCTTAAATTCTACATTTCGTTAGACTACTGTTCTACCTTAATCAAAATTACAATATTAGATTGATGGACACTAGATGTCTCGTAACTTGATTTTTTTAAATTATTGTATTGTATGTCATGTACTGCAGCGGGCCGTAGGTCCTGTGTGTGTTCTTGTTCTTAACCACATTATTTGATTGTTTACGGAATGTAATTCGAATAAACT
This sequence comes from Vesta saturnalis, assembly GCA_036346205.1. Taxonomy (NCBI): domain Eukaryota; kingdom Metazoa; phylum Arthropoda; class Insecta; order Coleoptera; family Lampyridae; genus Vesta; species Vesta saturnalis. Next base: position 1,678,893 of record JARFJB010002002.1, on the reverse strand, counting down.
GCAATAACTTTCAAAATCAATGTAACTGAGATTTGAAAAGAAAGCTTTTAGCAACAGAGGATGGCCAAAGAAGCAAAATTCGCAAATTAAAAAGATAGTACATTGATAACTCAGTAGGTAAATAATCTCTTTCAAAATTTATTTAAATATCAGTAGATATAGGTATAACTTTTACCTTTAATAAAAATAACATAAATAATTAATAGGAGCTCTTTTCTTGTTATGTCTGAATTATCCACGGGGAAGAAAAACTTCCTCAGGATATTAAAACTTAATTATTCTTCAGCTTCCTTATTTTCTTACTATGAATAATTACGTTTTGCATATTAGAATACCTGTTTATAAATAAAAATATTTACCATAATTGTGTGTTTATGTACTCTTGTAAGAAGTAGTTAATACAATTTAAAACTCTACAAGTCTGTTTGATTTTGAAGAAGTATATAAATCCCCGCCTTCCCCCATCCAAAACAGTTCAGTTTTCCAGTAAAACTAATACTCTATTAATTTATTACTCCATTTATATTTCTTGTACGAACTTCATCTTCTTTCTGGTTAAATGGACATTTGAACGGCCTAAAATTGCTTTTATTTTAAAAATGAAAAAAGCCAAACGGCATAATTTAAAAAATAAGTAATATGTAGTCATACATTTTAAATTAGATGCGTCCGAAAGTGCACTGATGGTGACGTCGCGACTTTCCAACCGCTCGGCGACTTCGACTAAGAGATTGAAATGAGCTATCCTTCCTTCAGTCTAGGTATAATCGTCGTTGACTTAAGAGACCTTCAGTATCAGCTCAAACAGTTGATGTTGTTGCAAACTAACTAAAACTAAATTACCGTAAGACTGCGTAACAAAGAAATGAAAAAGTGCATTAAGTTACTCCAAAACGCCATTCATTCGGATCGCTACTTGCAATACATCAATGAATTTGGGATGCAAAAGTCTTCCAAGATATGTTATAAAAAACCAGGGTTTTATTAAAAAAAAATCAGGTTGATGGGTTTTTAGCCTGAAACGTCGGAAACGTATTAAGTGTGATATGTCGTTGGATTTAGAATTAAAATTAGAGTTTACTAAGAATAAAACAAATTTTTTGAGCTATTTAAAAATATGAAGTTGATGATGGTTGCTAAAAAACGAAACGTCGGATAGAAAATCCAAAAACGTCAACTTGTAGAAACGAAAAAGTATTAATGAGAACGTGAAATTTATTTTGCCATATCTTTTCAAATAGAGTCAGAAAAAAATAAAAACGAAATCCGGAATGATCAGATTTTTCCAAATATTTTCGGAAGTATTCGTAATTTCCCAAATTTTAAAACGTCATTTTGCAAGGTTTGGTGGGGCGCAACTTTTATATATATATATATATATATATATATATATATATATATATATACAGGGTGAGTTTGTTTATGTCTCTATGGAGATCTCGGAAACTAGAGCAGATAGAAAGACGATTAAATGGGGAAAGATTTGCAGTTTTATAAGGTCAATTGTGTGCGCCTTTTGTTTTCTTTAACAAGTCCAAGACTAACTGCATACTTCAAAAAAATTATTTTTTTGTAATTTCTGTAAATGCGTATCACGTAGCAAGTATCACGACCTGCTTAGCATTCGGGAGGTAATGGGTTGGATTCCCGTTACCGTCTATCCTGTATAAGGTTATTTCAGGGGGTTTTCCTCATACATATGTAGCGACATGGTCACTGCGTATACTCACACCACGTGCGGCTATTTAGGCGAATGCTGGGGTAGTATCTTACCCCACAAAGCTCTAACTCTGTTCCTTCCGATCCTGTCCTAACTACACCCATCCTTAATCCCACCGTGCGTGTATGTATGTATTCTGGGAATCCATGATTGTGGCTGAAGGAGCTTGGAAATCTCAAGCATCCCGCCCACCCCCCTGGAGAGGGAATGAAATACGCAACCTTTTCCTTTTCCTTTAAATGCGTATAATTCGCTTTTAAATATAGCTTCGAAGATGAACAATATTTTCTTTAAAATGTTTCAATTCTCATCACTCCTGCCACACATGATTTCAGAAAAATGTAATATGTTCTGGAAATTATTTTCGTTCAATTCCTAGTGTAGCTTTACGTGATACGGATGAAATTTGTTCTTGAATGTGATCCTATTTACACTGCTTTTAGAAATGTCCATTTGCGCAGTAATATTAAGTGTGCTTACTTGTGGATTTTCTTGCAATGCAAGCAGAACAATTATTTCAATGTCTTCCTTAATTCTCCTTCTGCGATTTTTTTCCCTCGTACTTCACACCCCCTGAATTTTCAAAGCGGTCTCTTGGTTTTTAAATGGAGACAACTTGTAGTGTCCTTACATCGGGATCCTTTTGGTGATAAACTTTTTTGGCAAGTAGAACATTTCCTTCAGCTTCGCCAATGCAGTGGAACATATAAACTAGTTCTTGATGTTCATAGTTCATTTTGAACTTCGTACTTGGGAACGTACAATAAATGTGTAACAATTTTGATGGTCTGCCTGCTTGTTATCACGTAATTCATAGCTACATCAATCAGATGCAATCAAATGGGCGAGTTATCCCAATAATAATTGCTGACGACTCGCCTACCTGTTTTCCAGAATTGCTGCAGCAGTTTGGAACTCGGCTCAAAATAGAGGTTTTCAAAAATAAACTGAACTTATATCTTCGTTGGTTCCTATGTACGTATTTTGTCAATTTTAAGATTTTAGTTTGAAAATGTGTTTTAATTTGCTTGAACATTTATTTTATATATATATATATATATATATATATATATATATATATATATATATATATATATATATATATATATATATATATATATATATATATATATATATATATATATATATATATATATATATATATATATATATATATATATATATATATATATATATATATATATATATATGTATGTATGTATTAACGCTTGACTAATTTCAATTTTACATGTCATTGTTAAGAGATTTCTAATTTTCATATCCAATATTACTTTGAATTGAAATTGTAATTCCATTATAGAGGTGTTTTGAATTAGTTTTCATTTTCAAATTACTTAATAACCTTGATGTCTCCAATGATGAATTGAATTTAGGGGAGTATGATGTAAATTTATGTGTTTAATAAACCTATTCGTAATAGTGAAATTGTAGCACCTAAAAGAAAACATCCTCTGCAAGAAAGAATATTTGGTTTCATAAAACAATTTATTTTGAAACTCAATTTAGTTTTACATAGGATTTATTATAGACGTAAAATATAAAATGGAATGTTGCGTATATAGTTATGGTTACGATCTCGGATTAACATAACGCTCTTTTCCCTGTTAACAAATTAAAAATGTTATAACGCAGGGCTATAAATGGATCAACATAACGAGGTTTATCTACCAAAAGGTGCAGTAATAAAATTACATAATCATTTTTCAAATCAATTTCGAACGTAGCAATAAATTTCCCTTTGGCATAATTGTAGATTAGTAGATACAGCTTCTATGTATTAACAGTGTAAAGTATTCTTACACAATCATTTAAGAATCCTAAATGATTTTTAATTACATGAATAAAGTTGCACCCACTTCTCTCTTATATTTATCCTTAGTGCGCTATGATTTGACCATTACCTGTAGTAAATACAAAGTTAGTTTAGCTTATGTTATAACTTATAACAGTGTTAGTAGCTGAACTAGAACCAATTTAATATATCCTTACTCCAAAAGGTAAGCACAATATTAATATTCTAACGTAAATCCTAAAATATAATACTTACAAGCATTTATATCTATAATAAGCAAAATTCAGGCCTCAGTAAATTTTATTTTCACCAGATACTTAAAAACGAATATAACAAGTATAAATTCGAATCTACAGAGAA
>JARFJB010002002.1:1512500-1670000 GCA_036346205.1 Vesta saturnalis | reverse complement strand
CCACACCATCAATCCAAAGACGGATATATCTGACGCTGGCAAAACATAAGGGGGAGTTCTCCGATTACCAGAGAACTAGACTTACCCCACACTACAGCAAACCTTCTCATCTGTACGGCCTGCCAAAGATTCATAGGCAAGGAATTCCTCTGAGATCAATTGTGAGCTCGAGAAAGTCACCTTGTCACCCATAAGTACACTATGTGCTAAGCAGCATCACACCTTTATCGGGAAAAAAACGAGTCTATGGTCAAGAATACGCAGCACTTCGTGGAAACCATCAGAAACTTCCAACCAAACCACGAAAAAATACTCGTAAGCTTCGACATTGTGAGCCTATTATAAATTGGGTCTTAAGTTCCTTCTAATTTGTTCTACTTTTGACTTTTCAGGAGGGCAAAACGGTAATCGATTGAAAAGACCTTCCATAATCGAAATAAATATAACTACTCGTTCGTTTAATCCTTGAGTTCTATTACGTATTTCGTCCCATAACGAATTTAAATAATCGGAAGGCAAAAAATCTTTTTTAAGTTGTAAAACAAGTTCATCCCAATTGTGAATAGAATTTCTGTTGGCACGATACCAAATAAGAGCATCTTCAGTAAACAATTCTACAGCGGATTTGTACAATTGATTTTTTGTTATATTACGAGCCGCGCTTACTTCTGTAATTCTATCTAAGAATTGACCGAGATTTTCACCTTTTCCGTTAAAAGTAATTCTCCAGGAAGAAATGTAATGTCTAGCAAAAGGATAATTAGAAGAGTCCATTTGAATTTATTTGAAATTATTACTAAGTTGTTCACTTAAACGTGGTGCAGCTCTTGAATGGTTAGGCTCAACATCTGTTAAAAATGGTAATAATGAAATTTTATTAAATTGAGATTGATTCAAAACGGAATGTTCATTATCCTTTACCGCTAATGAACAATTGTTTTCTATAGCCACCAGTGGTTCGACATTTGAGGAAACATTCTGAATTAGGGACGCTTCAAAATGACGTGTAGAAGTAGGTAGATAGGACTCTTGAGTCGATACTGAAGGGACATTTTGTGTTAAATTGTGGTTGGGACTCGAATAGTTTGCTAAAATTTGGACATAAGATGCGTTAACATTTTCTACACCTATATGCAAGCTTCGGTTAAGATCATCTAGTTTAAGATTAGTCAAAGTAAGTGCCTCATCTGGTACTACGCTTCCTGGTTCTAAGTCAATCAAACTAATTTCTCTTGTTTCTTGGGATAATTTATAATTCTCATTTAAACCAATCACCGCGGAATCAATGACCGAAATGCAATGTTTTTTAAATTTTTGGATTCCTGGATTATTCAATGGTATTAACTTGATCCTACCTAGTAAATGCATCAACCGAAACCAAATTTTATTGTGCTCATTTTCTGCGTTATCCTTATTAAAATTTGCGATATTGTCAATCAAATCGTTAAGTTTAGACTGACAAATATTTAATTCTTAATGTGGATCTACATCCTGTAAGTTAAATTCAAGTGCTTTATTTGTATTGTATTTAGACAAAGCTACTCTAACTTTTTTCCGTTTAGTATCAACTGTGCCAATAATAAATGAATTGCGAATTTTCAATTCAAAATCGAGTTCATCACTCTTAAGGCGGTCGATATTCATAATGATAAAATAATACCTAATCAAACTAAAAATTACCAATTTTATGACAACTTTACTGTAAATTTAAACCTCCTAATTTCTAATTAATTAATTGCTAAATCAATTTTATAAAATAAAATAATCAAATAATGGTTTCTAAACACTAAATTTGATGCAATAACTCTAATCATCTAAGATTAAACAAACTCTTGTGGAACTTCAATAAGTTAATATTCTTATTCAAATAATAGGTACTCAATTTTCAAACTAAAATATCAATATCGGAACACATCACATAATAATAAATTTGTATTTCTTTAAGTTAGCAATTAGTGTAAGGGTTTAAACATTGGCCTTAAGCTTGTATGTATCCATAGTAAGTAAACTTCTTAAAGTTGAAGTAATATTCAAGACATTCTAAATTTGTCTTCAAGTTCAACGCAAGTAATATTTAGTGATTATTCCCTTGAATCACTTTAAAAAACTACTAAAATTACCAGTAAGTAATGTAATTAATTGATACTGTGCATAAAATTGGTGCATACAATAAAATGACTCCTACCCCATTTGTTCGCGGCTGGATCGTAGAGCATGAGATAATTACGGGCGCCAGGGCTTGCTTACAGTGGTTTGGGGCCATTGAATTTATAGCCCAGTCCGAAGAAAGTTGCATGAACCAATAAACATAACATTTAGGCATTTAACATATTTCAATTTATAAACATAAAGTTGTCAGAATCAGTGGCTTGAATGTAGCAATCAATATTACAATTAAGTTCTTAATTAATAAATGAATGAGTGGGTGAATGGTGAAGATGTGCCTACGAATTATGGGCGAGTGTTGATGTCTTACAAATAAATGGGTGAATGGTGATTTCTTACAAATAAAGCATTTTCAATTGTTCTTGATACTAATTTTCTTACTATTATATGGTTGTGAGTGGTGAATATTTATGTGTGATTGTGCGAGAGATAAATAAATATAAATAACTTATCTGACTTCCATTCACTATAATAACCGTAATTTTCCATAACCTTTCTTTGGATTGGATCCTTAATTAATCCTGACCAACGTGGTCCATAATTTTCCAAGAGGCCTTATCTTTGATTTTTCTGACTTACAAAAAATATTTATATATAAACTCAAAAAAAACCCTAAAAGTAGGCATATTAGACATCAATATTTGGGAAATTATAACATCTTACCAATTAAAATAGTTGGGTTTGAATAAATTAAAAAAATTATTAATTTTTACAAAAGCGGCTTAAGTTTGTGCACATGTTTATTATGATAATCCTAAAATATAAGAATTATATTAAAATTGTGTTTAAGAAAAATGTATGACAATATTACTTACTTAGGAAGGATGATCAAATTTGATTTTAGTTAATTACAGTGATTTCTTAGGAAATGTCTACACACAATGAAAAGAAATTCTCAACTTTCTCTTCAATAACCATACGTTTCATAAAATTTTTATAATCAACGGCGTTGTGATAAAGACCTGGTTCTCATTGTATTTAAAGTATAATTTTCATTGGATATTTCGAATTCAAAATAGTTTAATAATTTCTTGGAGCAGATCTTATATAATAAAAAATTATAAACAATTAGAGCATTATTTTTAATTGCTATTTAATTAAACAGTTACACTATTCATAAATGTGCCCACCGATAAGGCACTAACTATCATAAAGAACAAGCTGGAAAAGATGAAACGTTAGACGAAAACACTAATTCTCGGTAAACACAATCATGGAACTTTAGACAATATGTATTAGAACTACATATTTCCAGGTAGAAGACAAATACCGTCAAGCGTTTGAGATGCCGATGGGTTCCCCACTATCACCCATAGTGAGTAATATATATATATATATATATATATATATATATATATATATATATATATATATATATATATATATATATATATATATATATATATATATATATATATATATATATATATATATATATATATATATATATGGAAGACTTTGAAGACCAAGCGATCTCCGAATTCATGGAGAAACCAAGGATGTGGATTAGATACGTGACGATACTTTCGTAATTTGCCAACACGACAAGCATAAGCTAGATGAATTCCTAGATCATGTAAATAGCGCCGCACACTCAATGGAATTGGAATCGGAACAAAAACTGCCATTCCTGAATGTACTTGTACACAGGAGTGACAACACTTTCCACGACAAGTATATACAGGAAACCTACACACACGGTGAGGGGTCTACACTAAAACTCTAATTACCACAAAAACGTGAAGTTAGGGGTGGCAGCACCTAAGCTAAACAGGGGAAGGGTAACCGAAAAAGAAGTACCTAAATATACAGCGATAATACCACATATACAAGGTACCTCAGACAAAATACGAACGATAGACAGCAAATACAAGATACGCACTGCCTTCAAATCGACCAGAACGCTCAGGGGAATACTAACTAAAATCAAACCTCACAATACATAGGAGAGAGCAGTAGACCACTCAAAGTGAGAACACAGGAGCATAATAACAACGTCCGCAAGGGCGAAACAGAAAAATCTAGAATCGCCAAACATGTCTGGAACGAAGACCACCGCATCCAATGGGATAACATACACATAGTGGCAAAGGACGAGTACACAACTCGTCGGAAACTCATCGTACTAACAGAATATCCAATAGGCTAAGCTAGTGTGGATATGAAACCCATATGGATTCCAATAATGTGCCAAGAGCTTAAGCGCAATACACCTGCGCAATAAGTTACGGCGCAACATGTGTAATAACTTTTTGCGCAACCACGAAAAAGTTTAATATATATAAGTTCTAAAAAATATACATTGGATTACTCAGTGGCTTAGCGGTAAAGGTGCCAGACTAGTAAGTTACAGGTACCAGGTTCGAATCTGAGAGTAGTCAAGTACTTGGAAAAAAATCAAAACCTATGAATTCGAATAAAGTGAGAAAACAGTCCTTCTCAGTACTAAGCATGATGACGGAAGCAGAGTCCGCTCCCTAAACGTCGCGCTCAAAAAGCAAAAACTCTGGAAATAGGCCGATCAACTCAACTAAAAATTATAATATTGTGTTTGTTTTGAGTTAGCGATTGTTAATCACTATTATTAATCCACTTCTTCACTAGATTACTATAATGACACAATTTTTTATTGAGTGCACAGTTTATCATGCTTCATTTACGCTTAGTTTAAGCTAAATCATTTGCCAATAACTATGAACAAATGCAAGTGCACCAAGAGCTTTTGAAACCTACAAACATATTCTAAGAAGTTGTATAGTTTTAATTAGCCACATATTACATGTAACACAGTGTTTCAATAACTATTTTAAACTACTTTAGTGAGTTAAACAAGGTATAACAAAGCTAAATAAAATAATAAATAAAGTTGCTCATAATATATGCATGTAATAGGTGTGGAAAATGAGATAAGTAGAAAAATTATTACTTTTTACGATGAAATCCTACCATAATTATTCCATTTAATTTTATGCAATCTATGTAATTTACATAAAATATTTTAACGTGATTATTTCTAAATTACTCCACTTTATGTGTTTTACAAAATTAAATAGAAATAATCAATACTTATTCATAATTTTGCACAATATGGATATGTACTAAATGGTCGTTAAGTATCTACTGTAAACATGTAATGGCTTTATGAAATATAAATTATTTTGTTTAAAAGAAGTTGTTTCGTTCTTTACAGTAGAATAAATTGATCTTCAGAACGTGACACCAATCAATGTTTGAGCTGGCTTTTCGCATTTTAGTTCAGTTTTTAATGTTGATATATATTTCGGTAAAAGTGTTATTACTTTTTTACCTGCTTTACTACAAAAATGATGTCTAATAGTCGATCCAGGTTACCATAATATTTCGGATTCGTGATGGTTACCAGAGTGTCTACTATCGAATGTTCCTGAAAACGTTGGTATTTGAAATATCATGATGGACCTTTAGTTTTTAATAGTTTCAGATTTCCAGTTGTGTGCTTTACACAATGCTGTTCCTTTAACACCCTTTATGAATTACAAGAGCTGAAACTTCAGCTATTGGAACTTCAGTTTATTTTTCACACCCACTTTTAAACTATCATTGCGTCTGTGTCTTCAGATATGTCCCCAGAACATTTATAATTCAGAAGTGTTTCTTTTCCAGAAACGTTCATTGTCTTTTTTTCGTATATTTTTGTGCCTTCGTATAGAGCACCTTATTCCCAACGCTTAAACAGATCTAGTTTATGGACCTGAACAATATCGAGATCATATTTTACCAGATGAACCAATTTAGTGCATTTTTAAGAATTTGAAGAAAAGCATTATTGTGAGAGCTTTTTTTCAGTCTGATATACTTTTCGGGGTTAAACTCTTTTTTTTTTCCAGAGAGAACTGTTTTCATTTTTTTTATTTGGGCAGTTTAAAAGCTACATTTAATCAGGATTAAAAATGAAAAAGGGCATTTGTGGTTTTTAATGTAAAATTTGGTTATTACTTACAGGACACCCCATTTCAGGACAAATATCGCATGAGGCTAACCTGCACATTAGTTGCAGTATTTCTCGCACTACTTTGCTTACTTAACATATAACATTGTTTATAATAGTCAAGGATCGGAATACCTTAATACATTACGTTAATATGGTTACGAGTTAAGTAATAAATGCCACTTTCATGTTGGCTATTAAAAATATCTGGTGTGAATAACACACCACCTTCCAACCTACAAAGTGGAAATTAAAAGAACTGAAATAATTGTTATCTACGACCACTATTGAAAATGGTTCAAAACGCACAGCCATTTATTAGTGTAAGTTCGTCTTTAAGCACGGACAGTTTCAAACATTCTCATTTTGATATTGGATGAGTTTGGTCGTTTACGTAATTTCATTAGTTATAAGACTACATATTAAAACCATTAAGTCAAATTTCATTTGTTGTTTTTCCCAAATTTCCCTTACTGCCACTTTTAATCCCAGTGGGAGTACAAAGTATATGCCAGGGATTAAAGTACAACCTTTGATTTCGTACGCTCGGTCCACAACCACTAATACAATTAAAAGAAGCTTTACTACTGTGGTACATACGCTATTGTTTATACCGAAGGAATTGGAACATACGAAATTATGTAAATAATGACATTTAACGTTTCCTTTATTTTTATTATTGAGTCAGAGATGGCGTTGCCATTATATAACAAAACATAACTAAGGATTATGAAAATGTAAACTTTCACCATTAACACTCATAATAAAATACTTATCTTTGTGGTTAATGTTAATTTAAATTAACAATTTAATTTGATACTAGTTACTTCGTAAGTAATGTTTGTTAAAAATTGTTAAAGATGTTGTAACAATTTTTAACAAACATTACTGACAGATAACTGTAAGTGTTATCGAAACGTTTAGATTGTATAATTTAAAGTACACCATTAAAAAACCCCCAAAAAAATAAGGATTGTCAAAATGACATTAAACTACGGTGTAGTTCATTTTATGTCATACCACAATTAATAGTACTTGACAGATCTTCCAACTTCAACTTTTGTCTACTCAGTGTTACAAACTTATATTATTTCAATAGCTATTAATAAAGAATAAAAGTCATTTTGTCAAATTTTTGTTTTCTTTAAGTAAATTAAGATATCCCATTTCTTAAGTTACCAGTGTGAGATGTTAGATATGTTGCAAAAAATGCACTTTTTGTTGCATCTTTTGTGCATTTTGTTAACTTCTTTAAAGGTTTTAAAAAAATGCTGAAAGGGAACTATCAAATAAGGTTTTCTTTTTAATAAAAAGGGGATCTAATGTCTATAGTAATTTGATGCATGCACATTACTCTCTACAACGACGGTGCTCTACCCACTTTACCAAGCAAGTCAGAAATTACTGTTACTGACAAACATTCTCCTTTATTAGATTTGTCACATTATAATCTTTGTAGATATAAAAACGTTGACAAATATACACTTATTCTAGGTAATGTATGTTCGCATATTAGATCTCTATATAACATCAAAATTTTATTACGTTTGACCATTAAATTCTCCTTTTATTAGTCAAGTTCTTGGTTCCTCAACAAATCCATGATGGCTTTAGTTAGTTGACATCTTTATGATTCAGTATCAGTCTCTATCACTTTAACACAATGCTGATTTTCATGGTTTCTAGGTACGTTTAGAGTGACTTTATTCAAGTTTTAGTCTATTGTGGATCTATAGATCGGTTACTTTCGGATTTGAGTTGTCAGACTCTCCTCTACTCCATTACTTTTCATTGTGTACCCTTGGTTCTTTCGTCAAAATTAGTGCTTAGGAAGTATACAAGTATAATGTAGATATTAACTGCTTTTGATCATTATTAGGAGCGATTTCAGTTTTTTGCTGCCGTTCGTCTTATTGAAATTGAGTCCAAGTCCTTAGTCTTCTGAAGGACTGATGTGTATTGTACTATGTTCCATCTCGCAATTTATGCTGCGCCCCGTTACTCTGATCGACTAATTTGGTATTAGCTGGTTGCTAGCCCAACTAACTATCAGTGTTTTCTTAAAATTCTTCATTAGTAAACCACGATGGTTTTGGTATTTGGCGAAAATATTTCCACTGTATTACCAAATTCTTTACTTGTAGCCCAGTTTTTTTCGAGCTCATTTATAAAATTATTCATTTTCAAGGTGTATCTGAATTATTTATTAAAATACTCGAATCTGTACTTAGAATTTCTTTAAATCTGCAAGCGCACTTCATTTTACTGTTAACAGGGTTTTCTGTTAGTGCTAAAATGGTTTCAAATCGTATTTCTTGAAAGAATACTTGCTTCTGGGTTGCTTATTGGTATTATTGACTGACCGTGCTGTCTTCTGCCTTATAATCTTTCATAATGCACTTAAAGTTGTCGAGTAAACTTCGGTGTTAAAATGTGATGCTCTTAAAATTATTGATTTTCCTTTCACCTACAAGATGAAACCTTTCGATAGTTTTCAGGTTTCGCCAGCTTTTAAATAATTTTATGGTAGATTAATTTTAAGTTTTGGCTCATGAAACATTTCGACTATAAAAATGTTTTCCGGCATGAGTTACTTGACCGTTATAATTTCATTTTAAAGTAAAGATGTTACGCAAATGCTACCGATGCTTGCACAAAAGTTTTTTCGCTTAAAACTCACCATAACATAGGTGACGTAATTAACGTGGTTAACTACAGTTTCATGTTTGTGAGGTCAATATAAGTGAATTTTTAATAATTGTGACGGAAAATTATTCTGTCGAGTAACAAAACATTTTTAATTTTTAACATTTTATGTCAGTGGGAAAGCAGTGCAGCATGGGTACCTTGTATAGTTTGAAAAGCAAAAGAAAATTTACTTTGAAACTCTTCCTTTAGGTAAGGTTAATAAATGAATTGAAAATTAAATACAATACAATACAAGTAGGGACAAATTAGTTTTATGGGGTACCGGACAAGTAGACTTTTTTTGTGTAGCTGCATTTCTATCACATAAAAATAAAAGATAATTATATACTCTGTTGTACATTATGGGATTACAAGATTACTTTAGGAGACTTAGCGAAACTTAAATTGTTGAAACGCCGCTCGACTTACGTACTATGTATGAAATTATTTTTTGTTGCTAAAAAGTGTCGCTGCAGGTGTTTGAACATCAAAAGGTACCATTTTTTTGACTAATTAGTAGTTTACATTGAAACTATTTCGAACACTGTTGTATTTGTATAGATTTTTAGCTAAAGCCACCTGAAGCAGGTCTAGACATTAGTGGCCATAAAATGTGAATCGTGTACATACATCATTTTCAATTGATGAATAAGTATTTCAAAGGTCTTTCTTGTATTTAATCTCGTTAATCTCCAATAATTGTAGTATTAAATGAGAGCTTTGTTTCAAAATTGCAAGTTAATAAGGCAATGTAAGTTATAAAAATAAATGCATAAATGTTTGCCAACTTTAATTCGCGGTCAGTAGAACGCAATTTTGACTTGAACCATTAAATATTTGCACAGTTTCAAACTAGCAAAATATTGACAAGCGCTCCCTTCGGTGTAGGTTGATTATTTTGTTGTTTTACTAACGCTCGAAATTGTACCCACAATTGCGGTATTAGACAGTTAATGTGTTTGGTGCATCCACAGTGTTCTTTAAAGAAGGTTTAGTTTCTAATTACTTTTCCGTGACAATTCAGGTCACTCAAAACTGAGACACATCGTATAAGTCATTTGACGAATATTATAAATAATTTGATTGATGTCTACCGTTTATCAATAGTCCCACATTTTTTTCGTTTTTTAAATGAAATGAACAAATTGTGCAGAGTATTTCATTATAGAATTTGACATTTAAAGATTTGTACACTGCCGTATTTGACATACTAAGTATTTACAGTTGGGTCTCGATTTCCGTTTAAAATTAAATTTTATATACAGATTACACAAATTCATATTTTATATACGAGGAGTAATTTATTAAAATTAAGGAGCCCCGCCCACTACTGTTTGTACCATACTTCATGCTAGAATTAGGTACCATAGTATATTCCTGAAGTATTTTTCATTGATGAAACCATTAAGTAACGTTGATAATATATTTTTTTAGACCTTTGTGTTTCTAATATTTATTTAACAACGAATTTATTCATGATTATGGATGAAAATAAATTTAATCAGCTTATTTAACCAAATTTGAACGTACTTTCGCAACTTAAAGTGAATATCACTGATTAAGTGTGTAAAATTGGGTTAGCGATTTACGATTATTTAGAACTTTTTAACACCTTGCATAAGACCTTTTTACCGAAAAATTTTGATTGCAGTGGCACCTGTGACATATACTGTCGAGTTTGAGTTTTATTTAAGGGTAAATGTGCATTTTGAAGCAATTTTCAAATCTTTGACATATTACTACGACCACAATCGTCTTCGGTGAGTTTAGCCGGCAACCCGCTTGTTTTAATAAGCCTACAAGATGCTTAGTGTGTATTTCTAGTGTAAAACATTTAGGTTCTTTTATTGTTTATTATCAATCGTTTTAACACGGAGTAACTAGTGACTACAAAATTACATGGACAGAAATATAGAATTACAATTGCAATTTTGTATTTTAAATCAACCATAAAAAAGAATTTATTCCGGTTTAAAATTAATTTGTGTTTGTAATATGCATACAATTATATGCAAACAGGAAACTTAAAAACGTGTCGTATTTTACCGTAGTTTATATTAGATTTCTAGATGTGTTTTCTACCTTTAATAATAAAATTTTAAATACCTTCATAACAAGCCTGTAGTAAACTATATATACTCCTATACCGTAAAGGAGATTGTACTAAGAAATTCATAACGTATAGTTACAACAGCACCAAACAGCAAACCGTGAAATCTAGAATATTAAAATGAAAACAAGAATTTGTTTGCATTAAAAATTGTTCGATCTTTTGAGTTTAAAATTAATATGTATTACTTCAAAATATGTTTCCAATATAATAACGCAAATGTTACATAATTACTGAAACTCACTTTTCTAATTTATCAATCTACTAGTACCGTTACTTCCGGACAAACATTTTCTTACAGTTCCAAGAAAACAGCGCACGTGGTTATTTATGAAGGAAGTTGGTATAGGTAGTGACCTCATTATCAAGATAACAACTAGGCGAACAGGTAAACTACTTTGATTATATATAATACGCATAATCAAACGTATGAAATGTAAGAAACTGTACAAAATGATTAGGTGCGTATCATAAAAACCATCCTTTCATGATCGCAAGAGGTACCAAACCAATTATATTCATTGTCTGCACCATATATCGGACTTTGGGAAACTATTGCATAATTGTTTCGTAATGGTTATCCTCACGCGAAAAATTCCTGTGATAACGTCTAGTTCAAATAGCAAGATGCTCTTAATCAAAATTTTAAGACGTGTTACGTAATTTCTTTGCACTCCTAAAGTGGTTTCAAAAATAAATAAATAAATACAAATAAAATAAAGTAATCACTTTACAATTAAGAAAAAACAAAACGTGTAACATAATAAAAGTAGCTATCCTTGAATGGGAAATCGTATAATATATAAATGCGTACAATATCTACGGGCGTCAACAGCAACTGAAGCTGTCCTAGTCGGTAATTAGAAGCGTAAAATGTTATTAATAAGTGAATTAAAAGACAAGGCACACTTTTAATGTATACTCGGGATCAGTGGATCTTTTTGAAATTGTAGTATGTTATTTGGCATGTAAAAGTGAGTATTTTTTACAATTGCGCCAAACTGGGTGTTGCAGAAAATGGGCTCAAACGGGTGGAAACCACTTATTAACTATAATTATTTTTGGTTTTATTTTAGAGAATTAGGTGGAAAACGTTGAAATACTTCAATATTTAAACTTAATTGTAGGTCCTACGAACAAAATTATAAATATATAGTGTAGTTCTTGTAAGTCAAGCACAGTCGGTAAAATGGTTTTTTTATAGAACACCCTAAATAATTTTTATATTTTTATAAACTCCTTAACTAGCTGACTGACTTCAACGAATTAAATTAAATTAAATTGGTCTAGGTACTGTATATTTTAATGTGACAGGATCCTGAGCGCTTATACACACACACACACACACACACACACACACACACACACACACACACACATATATATATATATATATATATATATATATATATATATATATATATATATATACTACACACACCTACACTACATACATACACTACACACTACAACATACATATATACTACTACTATACTAACTATACACACATCACCACACATACACCTGCTAACGCACGCACAGCACACGCACACGCACAGACACCACCATTGTAACCAATGCTGTATACGCGACACGCCATGTATTACACACATATTTTACGCAGCACACTTGCACCTACGTTTATTTACAGGACGCGCACACGCTACCACACACTACACCAACCAACCACAATCAACGACAGCAAGCACATCGCATCACGCACGTAGCACAGCAGCAGCACACGCACACTCACGCACCACCACGCACGCACCGCACGACAAGACACGCAGGTACCCACAGACACGAGCACTCACCAGAATTAATATCCCGACCAGCGAAGCGTCACCCTGAGCATCAGTACTGTTGCTGGGAGAGTGCAGAGATGGTGGCGGACAGTCCATGTACCTCGCGCTACACTGGATGCAAAGACTATCAGAAATTGCCATACCAAATTGATGAACATCGGATCTGTGAAGGATATGCGCAGAAGCGGGCGCACCTCGACAGAGGAAAACCTGCAAATGGTGCTGGATATGTCTACCAGAAGTGCGCAAAAGTCAACACGAGTAACCAGCCGTGAAAGTGGTCTTACCCGCCACACAATCAGAACTGTTCTGAAAAAGGAATTAAGTTTCCTTCCGTGGAAACCACATTACTGCCAAGAGCTATCGATGGAAGACTGTGACCATCGCATGGAGGTTGGTGAGATCATGCTTGGATGGTATGAAGACTGGCCCGAGTTGTTCCAGAACATCATTTAAAGCGACGAAGCAGTTTTTCATGTTGGGGTGTTTGTTAACCGGCACAACTGCCATTATTGGGCTCAGCATGATCCGAAGGCCACGATAGAAAAGTCGCAAAGTCGTCCTAAGGTCACAGTGTGGTGTGGCATAACGCACAACAAAGTTGTGGGCCCATTCATTCTTAGAGACACCATGAATGTAGAACGCTACCTAACCATGTTAAGAAATGACGTTTCGCCTATCACCTCCAACTGGCATAACTTCAATAACCTAATTTGCATGCAAGATGGTGCTCCACCACACTTTGCACTCAACGCCCGTGACTGGCTTGATGAACAGTTCCCAGGACGTTGGTTGGGTCGCCGTGGTCCCCATTAATGGCCGGTACGTAGCCCTGATCTCACTCCGCGTGACTTGTTCCTGTGGGGTAGGGCGAAGGACGAGGTTTACCGCACCAAGCCAAAAACATTTGATGAATAGGAGGATCGCATTCGCCATATTCTCATGTACCACGGGAGTACCTGCTCAACTCAGTTGAAGGTGTCCCTAGGAGGTTACAGAAACTTGTGGAAAATGCTGGTGCATATGTGGAGTTTTAAGTGCAGTGAATGAATTTGTACCATTTGTACCATTGTAACTTTCACTACAAAACTTGTTGCATTACAATGCACCAATTATTAAAAAGTTATTAACCATTTACAATAGGGAGTTAATTTCCGCCCACCCTATATATATATATATATATATATATATATATATATATATATATATATATATATATATAATAGAATATATGAATAATTGAACTAATGAGGTAAATAACAAATGAAGAATAAGAAGAGTAAGAATCTCTTTTATTTTGCTAAATGTGACAAAATATAAACTATAAAAGAAAATTACCTGCTCAATCTTCTCTAATAGCGGCATCATGAATGCATCTCAATAAATCATTTGACGGGTATTTAACGTTTTCCTCATTTTTAGCGTATCCCAAATACCATACGACACTCGCCACATAAGCACACATACCTAACGTCTGCACCAAATTTGCATGTGCAATACGTCCCCAACATAGGATCCGTATTTCATTCAGGCGGTAATAAATATGAAATAAAGACGGAATGTTTAACTGCTTGGGTGAATCTGGAATATATTTTGGCCCTAATTAAACCTGGTTCAAATTTTTGAACTTGAAATAAATATTCATTATTTCCACCTCTCGCAGATGTATCGTGAATGTAAGCTGACGAAAGTTTAACTTGATATGTGCCAAAAGTTGTTGTCCTAATAGAGTCCAACATCCTTTCCGCCAACTCATCACTTACATTCTGCATATGTATTCTATCCCGGAAAGCATTTATTAGAGCAAAGGCAATTTTTAAAAAGTCAGATAAATGAGGGCAGTTGTGTAACGATACTGCATTATTAAAAAAAAATTAAATATTGTTTTTATATGGTCATTTTGTGATTCTAAAATCCACCTGGTCTTGGATATTTTTCTAGCAATATTTGTCTGCTCAGTACTTAATTGGCGGTGATTTCTTGGTAACATAGGAGGCATTTCATAATTTAAGTTAATATGATCTAGAAAGTCTACTATATCTCTGTATCCTCTATGTACTACAAATATGTCATTATCTAGTACCCAATGACGAATATTATTTGAGTCATTTTGCATTTCTTGATTTAGGATTTCAGATTGTTTCTAACATCTGAGAAGTAGGGTCCACGAATATCAAGTATATATCCATCAGATGCTACAATTAATTCGGCCTTACATGAATTATATTTCTTATGTGAAGAGTATGACTGCCTTTGTATTCGAAAGTGTTTACTTTTATCCGCTTCAATCTGGATGCAGAATGGCTTTCGGATTTTCCGGTTAGGGGTTGTACAGAAGATTTGAGAAGTTAGTAACATGATTTGTTATAAAATGTTCGCGATTACTGACTTCCTCACAAGTAAAAGCCAAGTGATGTGGAACAAACTGTCCGTCGGATATCCCTTGCCTCAATTTAATCAGAAATGTAATAATACCCTTTTTGGTCGGTATGCGCTTCTTACCACATACCACTACAGGTTCACAGCTATTAAATAAAACTATGACTTGTTCTTTTTTGAAAAATGTTAAACTGTAAAACTCCTCTTCGCCAAAATTTTCTTCGCTGTCATATTTTGATTATTGAAATGTGAGTTCTTTAAAAACTTTAAACCACTGGCTGACTACTTCACCACTCAAAAGCACTTTCATTGATAGTGAGATTCTATTCTCCATATTAATTAACTGAACACTGGGATATGTCAACTTTTGAAAACAATTGTGCGATCTTTGAACTAAAATATAAAATACTATAAATATAGGTGGTGCACATTCTTTTTTCAATGGAACTCTCTGTATCATTTTATATTCTTGAAAGCTCTTTGATAAGTCGACTTCAACAACCTGTACATGGTATCTAAGATAACTAGTGACTGGGTATTGAACATCAATCATTTTGCAACGTTAGGTCTCTGTGGCGAAAAATTTACTTCCTATTTGCCAAAATTTTTTACCAGCTTTTTATTGATTATAAAAAAAAATTATACGGGATAGTTATAAATTCTTCATTTTTTACATCATTTTATAAGCTTTGACGACGTCGATAAACATACCAAAATTTCAAAAAAATCCAACGATCCCGAGTTTACATTAAAAGTGTGCCCTGTCCTTTGTAAAATATTACAGGTGTCTCATTGAAAGGTAATCATTCTGATTGTGGATAATTATCGTGATAGCTTTAATTTTTATAAATATATAAGACCTTCAAAGATACTGACCGATTCAATCCATTGACTCCTTTAGGACAAACACCTCTGGACGTTAAACAAACTGTACCTGAAACAAATAATTTAATATTAATGTTTTGTTGATGTTAATATTGTGAGACTATCTATAATTGTCGAGTTATATTATAAGCACCAGCAATAATAAAGCTTTGCAATGCGATAGCTTTGAATGACAGAAATTGAGGTATTAATCTTTTAGTGTTTGAACCTTAAAATTAATTTGTACGTTCATTTAACACAAGAATAAACTAGTAATTAATTATTAGGTATGCTTATTAGTTTAAAAAATTGGCATTAAAAATTTTAAACCAAAATTGACTAGTATGGACGTGTATACGTCACGCTCTGAAGAATAAATAATTTTTAAATCATTTAAAATGCTAATTTGTTAAATGATTTCAATAACAACTAATACAGGGTTATTACAAATGATGTTCATGATTTCAAATGTTACATTAAATCACAAACTCAAAAGTTTCATCCCAGGTGTCAAGAATTAAAAAATGTTCGATATGGGAACCCCTTATGATACAACAGATATCAAGGCTGTATTCAAACTCTTGCCATACTTGGTCGATTGTTACGTTGGCTCTGGTAATCCACTGTTGTCTCAGGTATTCTTTCTGGTAACGGTATCTATCTTTGATGTATCCCCACAAGAACAAGTCACAGAGGGTGATGTCCGGAGATCTTGGAGGCCAGTTCAAGAGTGTACTATCATTTGGACCAGCACGACCGATCCATCTGTCAAGCCACCGATTTCGAAGTTCAGTCCTAACATCGAAATAGTAATGTGGACGTGCGCCGTCTAATTGCAGAATGAAATTTGGGTATTCTTGTTCTAGTTGAAGTAGAAGCCATTCCGTCATCATGTACAAGAAAATTATTACATTTATTATTTGTCCAACAAAGAAAAAAGGCCCGTACACTTTGTTGTACCTGATAGCACAAAACACATTAACTTTCAAAGAATCGCACATGTGCTCGATATAGGTGTGTAGGTTCTCCGAGCCCCATATTCTGACATTATGTCTGTTCACTTTACCACACAAGTGGACTAAAGACTAACAATTTTACAAAGTTTCCATTTTCCATCAAGGCCTGCATGTTCTCACGAAATGAAAGTCTTAGAACTTTTTTTGTTTGGTTTTAAATGCTTGAACAAGCTGAATTTTGTAAGGCTTGATATTTACACTGTTTGCTGTGGTATACCAAGCTTTCTGCTGCATTTAACAGTAGATTTCTGTCGACTACGCGTAAAACTTTACCTTACCTGCTCTACCACTTTCGAATAGTGATTGCTAGGGGGATCTTCATTAAATTTGGTTCTAAAGTGTCGTTGCACACTAATAACTGATTTATTGATGCGGTAATCCAACACAAAATGCTTTCCTGTCTTCAAACTCAGCCATTACATAATTGACAACAATTGACTTTAACAAACAGCAGATACGTACCTAAACCAATGTAAACGAAACTTTTAGTTTTTTTCCATTGTTACCAAGTGAAATGATCTTAAAACAGATTAATCCAGTAATATTTATAATTGAAATCGGGAACATCATTTGTAATAACCCTGTATAAATACGTTATTAAAATCTTATACTTTTCAAAATTAAAAATGCAGTGCAATAAGTGTAATCAATCACTTAAAGGTGAAGAAATTTTGTTTTTGTTTTTTTGTCTATCTTCTGAAACATGGCGATTTCGAAATCTTAATCAATTAAGTAGTGCACGCAAACGTGAAGTAAATTGAGAACCATTAACGTGTTAATCAAACTCGTAAGTAATCAAACAAGCAGATTATCACGCGTTAACGGTACAAAACGTGCCCGGTTTAAAAGTGATTAAGTTTGTATAGAGTAATTTGCATGAGACCGCGAACGTAATATAATAATATGAATGCTGCAATCAAAAAACGTATTTATAAAACTGCACCTTATTAAAAAATTGGCGGTAAAATGTCGGTATGACAATACTTTAGGATCATAAATTCCCAAAGATGCGGGAAGTCGGAACATTTTACAAGTTAAGCTTAATTCTCTGTAGGGGTTATCGGTAAAGAACATTTTTTCTGTCGGCATATTGACACAAATATAAAATACAAAATATATGGCAATGCATGGCAGAGCCTTATATTAAAAAAAAACCTCTGTAAGTGTAAATTCAAGATACAGCTTCCAGATTATCTGGTAAGTTCTTGAACACTTTTCATTGGTTGCAAATTTAAAACTTAATCCAACTTTCATTTTTGGTATATTTAATTTTCAGTTTAATTATAACATTATATTTCATATTATTTTATACACTTTTCTTTGACTGAAAATTCAAAATTTAATCTATCTTTTACCATTGTTGCCATATTTAATCTTAGTTTTAGTTCATTCATCCTAAAAGTAGGCAATTAAAGTCGGTAGGGCTAACATGGTCAGTATAGTTGTTTATTATTACCCTTAAATTAAATAAAAGTGAAATTAAAAAAATAGAAAAGCTAGTTATCACAATTCACGACAATAATAAAACAGATTTTATTCGTTTAAAATGACAAAAATATGCAATTTGAAACCTAAATTATAAATCAAAATAAACAAATTATTTTAATTTTAACGCCGTCAACACCCACGAAACTAATCATAAACAGATTAGGGTACTATATGGGTATTTACATTAGGTTAATGAATATCCTGTTTTCTTTTCAGTGCAGTGGACTATTCTACAATCGTACAAAAAAAAAATTCTTGTGTGATGCTATATAAACTAATTAATGTTTCTTTTCAGCTATAATATTCTACAACTTCATAGGTGGAAGGTATGTATACCTCATGCCACCCGGTGCAATACCATGCCTGCACGAACTAGCCAAGCGTGGCGTTTTAACGGCTAAACCCTTGAAATGCCGATTTTTAAAACAGGCGCTAAACTCCAGGTGAGTAGAGCGAGATTACCACACTCCCACATCGATTCGTAGATCCGTCCGAAGGATTCTGGTGGAGGGGGCAAAAATTCGACAACGATAAAATCAGGACTTCCGTCCCAAGGATTCTGGGAGGGACAACAATTCGACAACGCGAAAATCAAGACTAAAAAGAGTAAAATCTGTCGGGAACAAAATCCTGCTCCATTCGAATGCCCAGGAGGGCAGGACTCAAGCGACCTCGGTCCTTGAAGGTACCAATATTCGGATACATTACTGCAACGTACGTGGTATCAGTTCGAATCTTAAATCTGTTCAGATACACCTTGAACAAGTGCAACCGGATATTCTGTTTCTATTTGAAACACAAGCCTCTGATTCGCCTGACCTGCAATTTCCCAAATACCACGTCCACTCCAACTTTTGACTTAAGGCGGAGTATGTGCGTATACCAAGGACAACGTGGTTGTAAAAGGATGCTGACTTTAGAAAACAACAAATTCGACGTGATTTGGTTCAAACATTCTGGGTCCCAATTTGTGAACTTCTATTGTTGTTTGTATAGGTCTGCCAATGATAACAACTTCCAAGATTATTTTAATTTCCTTAATCTGAAAATAGACTACCTCTTTACAGAGTTTTCATCTTCAATGTCTCAATTCTGGAGGGTTTTAATGTCCATAACTCCGGTTGGTTTCATTTTACATCTACCACTAATCTCGCAGGTCATATTGAATTTGCTGTATCCTGTGATCTCACACAAATGATTTCCAAACCCGCCAGAGTCCCTCAAAACCCTAACCCTAATCCCCATTTCTTTACATCTAATCCACTTGTCTATAAAACAAGTCATTTCCCCACTGCCTAATCGAAATAACTTCCTCTGTACCCAATCCCACTGTTACTCCTCTAGAACTATGTGGTGTTTCAAATTAGCTAATTGTAGCGAACTGCAAAATTTTTTTGCAACCTTCCCCTGGCGTAAGTATTGCTTTAAACGGTCCTCCTCTTCATATATTTCTCTTTCAATAACTGAAACTATCCCAAAAAACATAATCGCGTAGGTCGTGGCCATTCCCAACCATGGTTTAACAGGACTTGCACTTGCACTATCGCAAAAGCATAAACTCTATACCAAATGGAAATCTAATAAATCTGTCGAAAATCAGGTCGACTATATTGCCGCAAGGAACAGTTGCAATAGCATCATCACCAAGGTCAAAAAGATGTTTGAAGAGCGTAAATGCAAAGAATTAGTATCACGTCCTTTGGGAATTTGTAAATTTTGGTCATAGCTAAAGCCATCATTATAAACTTCTGTACATCTTTCTTTCCTCCCATAACGTCTCGTAACGAAGCTGCAGTTCCGGCTGACTAAGTCAATATTTTTCAATTATCAATAAACTTGACTCAAACAAGGCGACTGACTCAGACCGCAATTCCAGCTATCGTCTTTAAAAAACACTATTCCGAGCTAGTACCTGTATTGTCCAAACTGTTTTTGATCTCCATGTCATTTGGAGAGTTTCCCTCATCGTGGAAGGTGGCAAATGTCCAACCTTTTTCTAACAAAAGGCGATAAAACCCATCCTTCAAACTATCGATCAATAGCTATCACTTCCATTCTATCGAAAATCATGGAAAAAGCTATCAACCACCAACTACTTTTGTTCCTCGAGTCCAATAACCTCCTCAACAACCACCAGACAGAGTCATTCAACGGAGGATCTTCTTTCATATGTCACCCAAGTTTGGAATAACACGTTAGAAAGGTCCGGTGAAACAGTCGTAGTAACTTTAGATATTTCAAAGGTTTTTGATCAGGTTTGGCTCAAGTGCCTACTTACCAAGCTCACCTCGTTCGACTTATCCGATACGTTCGTCAATTGCATCTCCTTTCTTGACAAAAGGCGTATACGTGTTATCGATGACTTCCTTTCTAAAGAAACTACTGTTAAAGCGGGCGTAACCCAAGGATCAGTAATAGCGCCCACACTTTTCCTGCTATACACAAATGACCTTTCTGCTTTCCTCAACAACTAACCCAATCCATTGCTTTGCAGGCGACAGCACCCTAAAATGTAGTTCCTCTCAGTTTTTCCACAACAATAAGTCTAGTTAGAACGTTAAAGTGAAAATGGAAGCCTCAATCAACAGTGACCTAGAAGGTGTCCTTGAATTGGGGAAGGAATAATCTACTCACGTTAAACGCCGACAAAACCCAGTATTGCCCTGTGCTGCCCATAAACTTGACTTTCTATACAGATCTAAACAGTACTTCGAAATAACTCCTTTCACTGTACAAGGTTCCAATTCAACCTCACCTGGAATACAATTCCCACCTCTTCGTAAGTGCTTCCCAATATGCCATTGGTATGGTACACCGCATCCAAGACTTATAAATGACCCGGATCTAACTTCTGACATACAGTCTCTTGAGCATAGAAGAATAGTTTCAATTTTTTCCTTGTTCTATTGATATTACAATTTCCAGTGTGCCTCCGAAATACACTTCTTAATACTTTCGCCATCTTCGCTAGGAACACTCGGTTTGTCCATTCACACGATAATTATGCACTCCAAATTACATATTGTCAAACCAAACGGGCGCAATCTTCTTTTTTCCACATGGCAACCAAATTTTAGAATGCACAATCCAGTTCCTGATTTGCTCCTAACTTTGATATAAGCAAATTTAAGATAGCGGTTCATATACATTTCTCGACAGTCTAATAATATCCCTAACCCTCTCCCAGTGTTCCTGAGTACTTTAGCACGTTAGGCAAATCTTAGCATGTTCAGGAATACTATTAGTAAAAAGGCTCACTCTGTAGTTCAGAAGTTTGAGAACACGATCCTTTGGTCAAAAATGACACCCAGTAGGTAAGCTAGTTGTGAAATGCTTTCAAAATATTGTCGAAGTAGTCAAAATACACGTTCTTGGGGGAATGAAAGTAATGAAATATATTTTGAACATTGGAATATCATTAGAATGGTGGAAAAAAATATAAATGAACCGTTTGACAGCTGTCATGTGTATAGCCAGGGCCGCGTTTTCGCCTAGGTACAATAGGCACATGCCTAGGCCCGCTGACAATGGGGGCCCGTAAAAGACTTCTAGTGGCTATAAGATTAGATAAATAAACAAAATATTTTCACGGATTTCCGAAGCTAAAGTTGTTAATTTAAAACAACTTTACATTCAAAACTCAGAAGCAAATGTTGCGTTGTTACTCTTATATTCGAATTAGCTCGCTTGCACTTGCAATTTAAGGTAATTACTTATTCTAAGAAAAAGCAAATCTGGATAAAACAAAAGCGCCGGAAAGGTCTAGATAGAATTAGTCACCGACGATAAGGATTACATTACAAGCGGAAATCTCGATCCTTCTATGAAACACGATGACGATCCGCTGACGCTGATCTAGATAAAACCGACACCTTCATGACGTTTTACATTTGATTTATAAGCGGAACGTGAAATGTGTTTAGGAGGTAGTCTTAATATCGATGTTGTAATAAATTTGTTAATGAATTTCGCACTCGGTCTAAGTGTTAGAGACTTTGCTCTTTGGCCCCAAACAATCACCGCAGTCATGTAAACCACCGGCAGTATTTGGGTCATTGGAATCCTCAAGAACGACATGTAAAGAAGGATCAAGAATAGTGCATAGGTCCTCAACCACGAATGCATTTATTAGGGAAACCAATAAAATGGCATATTGCTACATTTGCAAACTATTTTCACGAAAAGAAACGAAATTATCAAAAGGCACAAATGACTGGAAAAATATTGCAAAAATATTAGCAGAACATGAAAATTCTGTGGATTACATTTCATCGATACGTGTATTTTAAGAAGCAGGAGTGCAGGACGTATAGATACAGCTGTTATTGAAGCCGAAAAGTCGGGGCGATTGTATGGGAGACAAATTTTGAAGTGAGTTGTTGCTACCCTGAAGTATTCAACATCCCATGAACTGGCATTTCGTGGAAAAAGTCAAACCTTCAACAATGAACACAGCGGCGCACTACAGTATCTGGCTGAGTTTGATCCTGTTTTACGAAATCATTTAAACAAATACATAAAATTTGAAAAGGGACATGTCCACTATTTGTCATCTAATAGTTTATTACTCTCATTAGCGATCATATAAGAAATAAAATACTGCAATAACTATAAGAAGCAAAATATTTTGCTTTGATTGAAGACTCTACGCCTGACATTGCACACATAGATCAATTAACCGTTATCGTGCGATATGTATTGAAGGGTCAAATTAACGAACGTTTCTTTAACTTTATTTCCATCACATCTGATACAGCAAGAAACTTGGAACAGGTAATTTCAAGCTACTTTAGCGAAATAAAAATTGATATTCAAAATTGTCGAGGTTAGAGTTACGACAACGCGGCGAATATGGCCGGTTGTTATAATGGACTTCAAAACTTACTTAAAGGACAGTGTCCTTATGCGGAATTTGTTCCATGTGCAGCCCACTCGTTAAATTTGGTTGGAAATGCAGCAGCGGAAAGCAGTATGGAGGTAAGAGCGATTTTTAGTATTATTCAAGAACTATATTTTTGTTTTCCAATTCCACTTACAGGTGCAATATACTTGAAAGCTGCATGACGCAAAAACACCTTTATCTAACACCAGATGGTCTGCGCGATCTGATGCTGTTAGAACCCTAAACAAAAAATTAACTGACATTAAAACAGCGTTGAAGGAACTTGCCACAACTCCAACCGAAAACAGAATTTTAAGCAGAATGAACACTATCAGTAGATCACTGCAGTCCTCTAAGGATTCTATATCTGCTGTAGTAGCACTGTATGATAGCATAAGTAACTTTATCACAAATATGCGCAACCATTTTACTGACTTTGAAAACGAAGCTGGAAAAATTATTCCAATAGGGTATACAAAGAAACGACGGATTAGCCGAAAAATATTCTTTGGTGAGAATAATGACAATGAACGTGAATATGTATGATGCAATCAATTGAGATGTGAGGAATAATAAGTTTAAATTTATTGATAATTACAGTAATGCAACATTTGTACAATGTAAAGATTACATGAGCGCAGTTTATGGTCAGGATGTGGATGAAGAACTGGAAGTAGAAATGGAACAGTTTAGTTTGTTAAGTCAAGAGAACTTACTTAGTGCATTTGATAAACTTAACTTTATAATTGAGAACAACATTTCCAAACATCAATGCCCAAGGAGAGCCCTCTTTTTCGATATTGAAATTGATAAAGAATTATTTGCGGAGCACTCTTTCGGAACAAAAACTTAATGATCTATCCATGTTGTATATTGAAAAAGATATACTCAACACGTTGTGTTACGATGATATCATTAATACATTTACTGATACTAAAATTAGAAAAAAAAATATAAATTTTTTCATTTTAATTTAAAGTTTTATAATTTTAGTTTTTATTTTCTTTCAGAATAACTTAAGTCATTTATGTTTAGTTATATAAGTACCTACGTTAAATAAACGAAGTTGAAACCGTATTTTTATTCTTGTTTGTTATAGAAATGCATTTCTGGTGGGGCCCCAGACTGCTGCTGTGGCTAGGGCCCGAAAAAAGGTACACGCGGCCCTGTGTATAGCTGTGTACATACTGTCAGCATTCCTGTCAAAACTACATTAATGAAACTATTGTAACGTATTATACCGTTATTTAATGAATATTTCCTATCCAATAAAATATGTCCAAATTGTCTAATTGTCTACAAACATATATATATATATATATATATATATATATATATATATATATATAATATCTGGAAATATTCATATTCTGGATTTTCTCGTGTTTATGTCGTAAAATCTTTCTTTCTGCGTTTCAGAAACATATCTTTGTTTTCTTTTTCGAGAATAATGACAAATGTCATATATGTGAATTACGTCATTTAGTTTTGTAAAGGTTATGTCAAACTACGTGTTCTAGTACCAGTAAGGGTCCATGAGAGGTAGTGTTATTGGTTTTGTAAATTGGTTTTTGCTCGTCGGATTCAGTAATGTATACTTTTGAACTTAAATAGATTCTTCCATATATCAGAGGAGGCGTAGACAATCATCACGTTTATTGAGAGCATAGGGCGTTTTTATTTCTATAGCTTCTCGGATTA
This sequence comes from Vesta saturnalis, assembly GCA_036346205.1. Classification (NCBI taxonomy): domain Eukaryota; kingdom Metazoa; phylum Arthropoda; class Insecta; order Coleoptera; family Lampyridae; genus Vesta; species Vesta saturnalis. Next base: position 1,644,933 of record JARFJB010002002.1, on the reverse strand, counting down.
TTCTCTCATGAGTATAGATAACAAGAGGAGGTAATCTTCTGTTATTTGTAGTAATATAATGTCCAGTTTCCAGGTGATGGGCTGCCAATGGTGAAGAAGGGTTAAATTGCTTTATATATGACTTATGTTGTTGAGCTCTAACATGTACCGGTAGATTTTCTTGTTAATCTAATTTTATGAGGGAATTCATTTTATAATACATTTAGACGTTTAATTTTATTCTAGAAACGTCAATTGGCGATACAACATTGAAATTGTGATACCTGGAAGTAGTTTGAACAATTCCATTTTTTTTCTTTTCTCGTTTTTTTTGTTGTTGGTTACTGGGTAGAAAAGAAAAACCGCTTCTTTAATTATTCCGTCAATTTTTGATTTTGGAATTTACTTTCAATGAAGAGGATTTACAAGAAATTGACAATGATGAAACTAGTTATTTTCCTTTATCTTATTTTTTCTGGAATTAATTAGTTTCGTGCGCATATGCGGATTAAGGGTGCTAAAAGTAAGGCGGTCTACAAATCTAAAATCTCAACCACCATCCTAGAGGTAAATGGAATTTCTTTATTTTAACCCTTTATTCTGAAATGTAATTTATTGTAGATTTATTTCTAGGATTTCTATCTTAGAGCTTCGATTTTTTTCTCTCATTTGGAACTGACAATTTTTTTTGAGGAATAACAATCAATCAAACCGCTTACTGGTAGTCATCGATATATGGTCACCTTTCAATGCTGGTGTAGACTTTTACCAGTAAAACCACAACTTTTGGTTAGTAAAGGTCAGAGTATTCAATTGCCGGTACCCCAAGTGCGGGAGTAAGTTTGAATTATAAATTTTTAGCTTTAATTTGTTCATTCACTTTCTTTTCATAATATTACGTCAGCTAATTGCTTTATGAACTCAAGTTTAAGTTTCATCATTCTTATACCTTAGGTTTAATAAGAATGCTGAGTTGATGCAACCCTCTATTTAATTATAATTTACGTTCATTATTAGCGGAAATTTCTGAAGTGTTTATTGTCATTTATTGCTTAGACATTAGTTAAATTTAATTATGATAGTTAAGGCTTGTTCACAGTCCCACTTTAAATATATTGTGTATATTTACTGTTGAAGGTTATCAGGCACCATATTAGACTTACATTATTTTTGTTCTTATAGAATTTCAATTAAGTAATAATTGCGCTTAGCTTGTAGAACTAAAACAAGATTGAATTATAATTGAATTTTTGACCCAGTTTGAGTTGCGATATTTTAGAAAGCAGTTTTGGTCAGAAAGATTTTTCAACATTAATGCTTTATAATTCTATTGAAATAAATATATATTGCTAGAAAACCGCTAGTCGTCTTGTTGATGTTGTTCTAATAATCAATGTTATGCCATTTTGTTTTCCTTGGTACATAATTGTAATTATGATTGGCTCTTAGTTTAATAATTGTTATATAGCCACACGTTTATAGATACCTTGTTTTTCATCCAATTGAACTATTTAGAACTAATGGTTTACGTTACAAATTATTTATAGCAATTGGAATCATTTTTTTGCATGTATACGTTCAGTGTGGAGAAGTGAGTAATCTGAAAGTTAATACATCCAGATTATAACCTTTGATGTTCAATGCACTTCTGAGCCTCCATGTTCTTGATTTATTTATTTGGTCTACTCGCAGTGGTGGTAAGTAACGTTCTGTATCTATTTGTCACCATGTTCCTTGAAGCGGGAACACGTATTTTCAGATTCTTTGGGCCTCTATGTTATAATATAAGCTTCTGAGGCCCTTTTATCTTTTGTTTCTCTATAAGTGAACCTCGACCCAACCGACGAGCTGCGGGCAACGGATCGTGTTACCATTGACAAAAGGTTACTTTAACGTTCATTACCTAGGTATATCTATTTTCGTGTGGTGAAAAACATGTAACTTGCGATTAGATTGACCAATGTATGTACATGCGGATTCATTACATGGTATTTCATATATTCATATACTCATCGACCTTCACCAAAAATTTTTAAAATTTTGGTAGGTATGCCGATTAGAAATGTATTCATGGATTTGACCACCACGACATACAAAGGACTTTGAGGCCTTCAAGTAGAGAAGACAAAGAACCAGCTGATCCTGCAACTGCCACGGCATACCTATCATACATCAAAGGGACATCGGACAAGGTTAGCCGTACTCTTAAAAAACATAAAACTGATACAACTTTCACGGCGTATCGAAACATTCAGTCGATTTTAAGAAATCCTAAGGATAAGATGTCGTTGGAGAGTCAAGGAGTGTACGGGATTCCATGTGGTGACTGAGGGCTATCGTATATTGGATAGACCAACAGAAAAATCAGCGTAAGGGTAGAAGAACACAAAAACGCGGTTAATAAAGTTCAAGCGACATCATCCTTGGCCCAACACGTAATCACAACAGAACACAAAATTAAACTTGAGGTCGCAAAACTTTGGCAAGCATCGAGTACTTTACAGCTTGAATTATCAGAGAAGCCATAGTGATAGACAAACACCCACATAATCTCAATACAAGAGACGATGCTCAGAGACTACCATCAATATGGAAAACATCATTAATCCCTAGACAACTAAAGTCCACAACACCTTAAACAGAATCAACAAAAGAAGAAGTGAAAACAGGGAAACAAACAGTGAAATCAGTGATGGTAGTGAAAGCAGCGAAAGCAGTTAAAGCAGTGGGGTACATAACAGCAGCACGCACAACAGCAAGTTAGTTTGGTTCGAGTAACTCGAAGCAGGAGCAGATAGTTACCAATCTGAGGATGACAAATGAGACTTTGCCGAAACGTCGTTTTGCAACAAACGGTCTTTTGGAGACCAGAAGAGCTACACGGATTAATACCGAGAAACAGATATATATATATATATATATATATATATATATATATATATATATATATATATATATATATATATATATAGTTAACATCGAGATTATTTAATAAAAATTTGTTGAAAGTGATTGATTTAAATTCCGTATCAATACGACTTTCGACATGTTAAAGGTACATTGTACATACTGATGATAGTGATAAATTAATTACTGCTATACTTTATCTACAATATTAAATAAATTTTACGGTGTACCTCACTATATCTTGTCTATGAAATAAATACTACAATGTAATTACATTACCCTTTTCGTTTATGAAATTAAATCAAGGCAGTTGTGTTTTATTTTTTTACACATATTATTTAAGTTCTCTGGTAATTTAGTCTCCCCTTTGAAAAGTGTTAGATGCAATAGTATCGCCAACGAAGACTTTTAAAAACGTATTATATTCAATAGTTTCTTGCGATGATTGTGAGACATAATTTCCAATTCATGTTAATAATTGTAGGTACTATACACTATCGTAATAATTAATATTTCTTCCAATTAAAGTTTTTTTAGCAAAGTAAGAGTTTCTTATAAAAGAAAGTTGTTTTTTTCACTCGATCAGTTATTATGCGTCAACGTTTTAATGATATTGCTTAGTTATCTATTATTAAACTTAAATTGCTCCTTAAACTTGACATTATCGCTTCTCTAAAGAATTTTCATATCCAATAGAGATATTGATTTATTCAGTTTCGACCTTTATCTAATTCAATCACGCAATTCGTAACACGAAGGTATAATATTTTTCTAATGTAACACATTTACATTAGTGAGGTAAAATCTCTGTAAAACTGTCTAGCAATAGCCTAACTGTTTCACCAAAAATGATGCAAACCGTCTGCCCAAAAACCACTGACTATCTCCACGCTCTTCTTAAGCTAGAACGAGTAAGACATTGGATGCCTGTATTGCTTTAAACGTTAATAAACATCGAGTCAGCTTACCGTGTGAATCTGGTAACAAATTTAGGTAACACACATTAAATATCCAACGGTCAATGTACCGGTAGATTAAGAAAGAAAACTCACGTAAAAGGCTTAATACAAATCAAATTCTTTCAAAACCAAGATAAATGTACATGAAAACAAAAATAAATAACATTAAGGAAACATAAACTATAATATCTAATAAATTATTAATAAATAATTTTTGAAACAGTTGTCTTACCTAATGCCATGTAGGGAAATGCCCACCTTACTAGATTTATATAGTAAGAATTAAACGGCAAATCAAACAACTCGTAATTGGTAGTCCGAGCTACAAGATGAGAGGGTAAAAACTTCTTTACAAAGACAATCGTAGCTGGAACTTCATCTAAACTTAGGTACGAACTTTGTATCACTACCATCTTCCACATACGAATACTTAATCAAACACTACATAAAATAGTACTTACTTGATCACCTAGCTAGAGTATTAGTGAGTAAAACGTATACTTCTCCATTCAAAGACAAAATAATGGATGGTGCGTTATAATACCTATGAAGTAGTTACAAACTTTATACCACTACCAGACATTACTCACGCATAAATTAGTTATAATGGATATGGTACAAGAATAATGTTTCAAGTAACATACATTTTATAAATATAAAACAGTTTATGCGCAATCAATTTCACTTTGTAAAAAATAATTTGAGTATAATATATGAAATGTATGTAATTAAATACAAAAAATCAATGCGTGTTGCGATTTCCGTTAGGTTAACCTACGGCAAGCTTTAACGAATCTGAAGTGCTTCAATTTATTTATTGTATAAGATCTTTCTGCCTGTATTAGTGTTAAGCGTAACATTTAACAGATATTATTACCTGTGAATAGAGTTCGTGTTTTGTACAGCTGGTTTTTATTTTAGGAAAAGCCATACCATTCAAATGAAAATGTAAGCTTTCACGTTTATCACAAATAATTAAAATACTTATCTTTTGTTCAACTAAATAGTGTATTTTCTTTATTTATTTTGTTTATTTTTTAGATAAAATTAAACGTTTCAATAATAATTACAATTTTCGTCATCAGTAAATAATAATATCATTAAGAATTTCTTGAGAATACACACATCCACTGTAAATATTCAGTTACGTTTGCATACTAAGGATAAAATTCTTGTTTAGTCAGACACCCTTTTATTTGGGTTAACGTTATTTTGCCGGCACCCTGATGCTAAAACCTTTGGGTTCTGATCCTTAAATCACGCCATTAATATATCGTCTCCAATTTACATTAAAGTAGTGAAAAATTACAGAGGGTTCTTACCTTTCATTGAATAAAAGTGCGTTTGAGACCAAGAAAATACCCGTGTTTATTGACTCCAGCCAAGCTCTTCTACAGTCCAATAATTGCAGATCTTCCAGTACATACGTCCTTTGATTTCTGTCTTATATCTATATAAACAAAGTTTGAATCCAAATTGACAGTTTTGTTGTCAAACCATCTCACAGGCGCATCTTTATCTTTTCGAGCTGCATTCTAACGTTCTCTTACTCCCGATTTTCAACTGTTTATCTGATTTGAATTTACAGTTTCCAAACGATTAGGTATAACAGCCAGTTTCACCAATTGTTTTATTTGATAAGTTGCTACGTGCACAAAGGTACTGCTGCCCAAAACAAGGTGGGTTGCCTAATCCCTATTAGGATAACCGGAAGCTCAACCTTTTTGGAAAAGCACTTAAATGCGTGGGCGTGTGGTTGGCGTAGAAATACATAATTGGCAACACTTGCGTTGTACTTGTATAGCCCTCAAACCAAGAAAAGGACCAAGACACACTAAAGACTACAGACGAGATTAAAATAAAGGCAAACGTTGACCAAGAAGAGAACAGATTAGTTTAGGATTCCAAATCCTAATACGCCGAAAGAAAAAGATACTGGTGGTATAACAGAATTCTTTATTTGGCAGCGAAGCCCAACCTCAAATAAATAAAACACTTTTTCGTGCCTTCGTTCTGTAATAGGGCACATGCAGATCGCAAATGCGTCCTGAAACTATGTGTGTTCCGGCCTAGGCTAAAACACAGTTGGTATTGCTTGTAGTGTAGTGTACTGATAGAATATTCGATATAATCGACATTTGATATAACACAGATAAACTGGAAGAAAGGGACCTACGTATCGAAAGTAAATTAGGTAAACTACAAAAGGAAATAGGTACGCTTAAAAAAGAAAATACACAAAATACAAAATAAATTCATTACCTAAAAGGGAAGAACGTAGAATATGAGAGGAAACTGGAGGAATTAAACATGGAGATAAAAAAGAGGAACATAATAATACACTGTATAGAAGACTAAAAGGAGGAGAATAATCTACAAGTAGAAGAGAAGATACGGGGGATTCTCAGAGACATAGAAATAGTGACTGTAATGGAAAATGGAGTAGTAGAAAGTAGAAGACTCGATAAATAACGTAGCGGAAAAACTAGACGTATACTAGCGGAATTTGGAAAATGGACAAAGCGAAAGTAAAGATTTTGAAAGGAACCAAAAAATTAAAAGGAAGGAATGTACACATGGAGGGAGATTACTTAAAGGAGACTCAAGAAACTAGAAAAGAACTGATAAAACACAGGAATAAAATAAGAGCACGGGGACATCAGGCAATATTGAGATATGACAAACTAATAGACCACGGAAAAGATTATTACCAAGAAGATTTAAACAAAATCACACCAAGAGAAAAGGGAAAGTCGGAAGGAAGAACAATAAGTGAAAGATCACCGGATGAAGACATACAAGAAAAGTTTCCTAAAATAACCGAAATACCGGAGAAATTCAAGAAAACTACATAAGAGATTAACCAGCACACGATAAAGACAAAAAAGGACGCAGGCAAAGAAATAGGAGATGAAAACGGTTACGAATACAAACAATACAAAAAACAATAGGGAAACAGAAGCAATATGTATAGGAATCTCGAACATAAGAACAATAACTGGGAAAGAAATAGAATTAATAGAAGAAATGAATAGATATAACATACAAATATTAGAAATAAGCGAAACTAAGAAAAAAGGACAAAAGAAACATATATTTAACAAATAAATATATCTCGCACTATTCGGAAGTAGACCCAAAACAAAAGGCAACGGAGGGAATAGGAATAATAACCACCGAAGAAATAAATAAAAGAAGGCAACAAACTCAAGAATAATAGCAACAACCTTGAAGCTAGAAGACATATTGAACATTATCCAAATATATGTACCAGTAGAGGGAACCGCTGAAGAAGAAATATCTGAGTTTTATGCAAACTTACAACAAATACATGAAAGAGGAAAACTAGAAAAGCATAATAATGGGGGGCTGGAACAGTAGAGTGAGAAAAGATCAGAACAGAGGAAAGGGGTGCACGGGCGGGTATGGCAAAATAATCGATTTCTGCAGAAGGAATGACCTACAAATAGGAAATTCGATGTGGGACCAACCATTGGAAGACAAATACACATTTATAGCAGAAGAACGTAACGCCAAAAGTATGGCATACTGTATAACTTTTACACAAGACCAAGCAAAGAAAATACAAAAAGTGGAAACAAGGAAAGAAGTAGAAATTGGAGGAACACAGCACATATTAGTAATAACAGAATATCAGGGAAGATTAAACAACAAGCATGAAACAAGTGGATGCTAGAGGAAGGATGATGAGATTTCAAGAAAACACTGAAGAAGGTAGCAGAAAGAATATGTGGGATAAGAAAACACAACAATCACACGAAAATGACAAACTGGTGGACCGAAAATGTAAGAGGGATAGTAAAAGAAAAGATGACTGCATGGAAACGATATTATCAAACAAAAGAGCTGAGAGATAAGAAGAATTACAAAAGAAAAGTAATCACAGTGAAAGAAGCAATTAAGAGAGCAAAAAAGGAGTCCTGGAAACAGATGGGAGAAGAGATAACAGATTTACACAAATCAGACACCAGTAAAAATCAAAAGTCAGTGTAAATCAAAAACAAATAAACCAGGAGCCAACAGTCAAGAGGGAAAAGGTAAAGGATGCGGTCCAAAAATAAAAATTGGAAAGGCATGTGAAGAAGATGGTGTAACACTGGAGATGTTAAAAGACTTGGGACCAATAGGAATAGACTGGTTTTGAGAAACCTCCATTCAAGCATGGGAATAGAAGAAATACCGAGAGACTGGGAAAATAACCTTATAATACCAATTTATAAGAAAGGGTTACAGACACAGTACAAAAACTACAGACCAATATGGCTGGCCAAAACTAGCTACAAAATCTACACAAAAATACTAGAAAAGAGCTGAAACTAGGAAAAGAACGCGCAGCTTTCAGATTAAATAGACAAACAAATGATAATGTATACTATCAGAGGCATAATAGAAAGGAGAGTTGAAGAAAAGAGAGGAATTGTACCTTACACGCATCGACCAGAAGGCTGATTTTGATACAGTAGACAGAAGAGAAATTTGGAAGACGTTGAGAGAATTGAAAGTAGACAAATAACTGATAAGTGCAGTAAGAAGTACATATGAAACAATCAGAGTAAAAGTACAGTTAGCAGGGTAAAGATCGGATGAATTTGAAATGAGTAAAGGAATTAAGCACGGCGACACCCTAAGCCCCTTGCCCTTTATAACGATAATGGACAAGATAACCAAACAAATACAAGGAAAATAAAACCAGTTGGAAACAGTAGTAGGATACAAGAACTTAGAAACAATTAAGCTAAGTAACCTCGTATACGCGGATGACATAGTATCATTATCAATAGAGTGCAAAATCTAGGAAACGCATGAATTGGAGAAATAGAAAACACGAAAATGGAATTAAACATAAGCAAAACGAAAACTATGATTGTGAACGAAAAACAAAAAGGAGATCAAATTGATGAAGACACAAAATGTAAAAATAAGACATTGGAAAAAGTATCGACCTATGAATTCCTAGGAAGTACGATAACAGAGGGCAGTAAAATGGAAGCAGAATTCGACAAAAATATACTACATTATCAATAAAACAATACTAGGACACAAAGGCATTGACATAGAGGTGAAAAAGAAAATACATAACATGATAACATTACCAACAATAACATACGCCTGCGAAAGCTGGACAACTAGGAAGAAAGACGAACCTAAAATCAATGCCATGGAAATGGAGCACCTCAGGCAGGAAAAACTAAGTGGGACAGAATAGAAAATGAAGACATACAAGACATACAAGAGCCAATAATGGAGACAATAAAAAAGAAGCAAAGAAACTGGCATGCACGTATACTAAGAGTAGAACCTAACAGAATAACAAGAAGAATACGAAAGCGGGAAAACCAATCAAAAAACAAAGAGACAGATCCAGAAGAAAGTGTATGGAACAAATCAAAGAAATAGGGGAAGAAAGGGGAGTAACAATGGATGACATGAAATGAATAGCGAAGGCAGGAAAAGATGAAAACAATAAATACAGGACTAGAATCCCTCATCCGATGCTCGAATGGATATTAAGGATTCGAGAAAAAGAAGAAGAAAACATAACACAAACTCTAATCGCTTTACCGTGTGCTTGTACGCATCCGTTATGTCCGTATTATTTCCTTATAAACTACAGATTAGATCTATAAATTATTATAAAGTCAACAAATTGGTAAGGTACCTACAAAATTTGAGTACTACCAATTGTATTTTTTAGGTTATATTGGTTACGGTCAGTTGTCAGTATTGCCAGCTTAGTTTCAATATGGTATGAAGAAGTACAACAATTTTGTTTATTGATTTGAGTAACAATTGTCGGCACAAAAATCTTATGTATCACTCTGCCATAAAATGGTCTGCGAGTAGTCATAAACTTGCATTACTCGTAATCGCAAACACCCATTTTCTGGCCGTGTAATACAAATAACTATTTATTCCCCTAAAACATATATTGTTAATCTAACTTGCAAAGTTTAAATTTAAGTATTAGTGTATAACATACCACCACTGTCAGACACCCAGCGTTGAACCGGGTAGCTAAAAAAGGTAAAACAAAAAAAATTATTCCGTAAACCGTTGTTCTAGGGCCTTCTTAAAACGTGATAACGTTTATTTTAACTCAAAAGAAAATAAACTGGTAAGATATAATTAACCAAATCGTATACTAGCCAAATGTCTACCACTAAGGTGAAGTAATTTGATACCATAAAATAATCAGCAATCGCAGAAGTTTAAAGCTGTCCAAAAAGGCATGTAAGTAAACACTCTAATCCCCTAAAGGTGACAAATAGGCCAGTAAACAATATTTAAGATTTAGCGGTTGAAGCTCGTATCACTTATAGATATATCACTATATAAAACTTTTCGTTATTATAACGTTCGTTATAAAGCACATCAAAGCCTAAGTTTATTATCAAGTATTAAGCACAAAAACGTTTAAAACAAAATGGAAAATTTCTTCCTCTTATAAAGAATTAAATTTGCAGAATCAAAATGCAACTATAAATAACAGCAAACTTCAAAGATAGTGTGCAGAATGAAACAGTTGTTTTCCATATAGTTAGCAGAAGAACGTAACGACAAAACTATGATATACTGTATAACTTTTACACAAAACCAAGCAGAGAAAATACAAAAAGTGGAAACAAGGAAAGAAGTAGAATTTGGAGGAACACAGCACATTTAGTAATAACAGAATATCAAAGAAGATTAAACAACAAGCATGAAACAAGAAAATATAGTAGTTTGGTAATACACAAAGTTAAAAGTGCAAAGATAAAGAAAAATACCAAAAAGAAATAGATGAAGGATTTCAAAGAAAGAGGAACCTAAAAAAGTGGATGTTAGAGGAAGGATGATGAGATTTCAAGAAAACACTGAAGAAGGTAGCAGAAAGAATATGTGGGATAAGAAAACACAACAATCACACGAAAATGACAAACTGGTGGACCGAAAATGTAAGAGGGATAGTAAAAGAAAAGATGACTGCATGGAAACGATATTATCAAACAAAAGAGATGAGAGATAAGAAATATTACAAAAGAAAAGAATCACAGTGAAAGAAGTAATTAAGAGAGCAAAAACGGAATCCTGATGAAATTGCAAACAACTCGTAAACTATTCACTTTATCAACTTCAACCAAGAGGACCAAATTTGCAGAAAATTGAATAACGGGCCAAAAGTTACCAAAATACCTGGAAAATCAGCCACAAAACAGTTGGAATAGAAAGTATATGGGAACAATGTGAAAACTAATAATTCCAGTCCATTCATAGACAATCCAATCAAACCAGAAAAATCCTAGTCAACAAAGAAATAATTTTCATTGAGGATAGTATTTTGAAACTCCTAAAGGTTTGCGAGTTATTTGCGAAAAACGATTTTCAAAATTCAACTTTGAGGGCCTGTCACTTTGTAGCAATACATTTTAGAGAAAAATTTTATCTGACTTTTCGTCTTCAATTTATGTGTATAATATACACTTGAAGCAGGGGTACGTTATTTTGGTTCACGTTGCATATACAACTTGCCCAAGATAAGGATGAACAGCATGGGGATATGAAGGCGGTTAAATTAGAGAAAAGTTGTATAATTTAGGGCATGTTCACATCTAGTTTGCAAAAGTTCACTATAGTTTATCGTTTTCGTTATTTAAAACGGAATGTAATTTTTTGGTTTTTCTTTTGTTCATAATTCCTTCATTTATTTTTAAAGATGTTTAAAAACTAAAGGTACTTCTTCATTGTCACTTTTTGAATTGTATTAGATAGCGTTTTCATTTTTTTTATTCGACATTATAGTTTTAAGAAAAATTCGGATTAATATTTGTATTTTATGCTATAAAACACACTATACACTATAAACACCGTTTAGCATTTCTGGCGAAATTGTATTATCTGCTGCCATAACCGATACTAACAAACTACTCTTCATTTTCAAGACTCCTGTCATACACTTGGTTTTTCAGTTCCAATCCATTTTCCTATAAACCGTAATGACAAATAGTCCTGTACATTTCTTGATATGCTAGGCCACCATCTTGTTGAAACCAACAGTTGTTATCAAGTATTGGAGGCGATTCATCCAAGGCATTCTCCAAATCAGTCCTTAGCAAGATTATAAGTTATCTATCAAAAACGTTTACCCATTTAAAACGTAACCGGTAAAAATAAATACACAACAATTTCATGTTTTCGAAAAGTATCAGAAAAGGTAGCTGATATATTACAAAAGAGCAGGAAGTACAGAGTAGCTTTCAAAACTAATACCAATGTTCTTAAAGGTTTATTTAATGCTAGAAGATTCAACTAACGATATTTTGTATTTTGTATTTATAAATTGAACTACGCATCCTGTAATTCTGTTTATACTGACCTAAAACTTAGGAACTTTGATAGTAGATACAAAAAACACTTCAGACGTTACAAATATAAACACACAAATTATGCCAAACCTTCATAAATAATCACTGTTACGGGCAAAAATGCAGTAAAATCAAGTAACAGATAAGGAAAGGGCCCATAGCTCGCTGGAATAAAGGGCGTAGTGTTTGACCAGTTTTGCAACTAGGATAGCTCGTAAAACATGACACCATTAGGTGTCATAAATCATATGGACACCAGTTTATTTTTAATCGATAGTATCGGGTCTACCACCATATATGGGTATTCCACAGCTAAGTTCAAAATAAACAAAAAACTTGCTTACCTTACGTCGCATAAAACACAGATGAATCAGTAAATTAAAGGCCTTGATCCGGCGTTTCCTGTAAAACTTCATAATATTTTCACGTAATCACAATAAAATGACGTGCTATTCGACCAGCTGATCGGTGATCAATATTATTTACTCTACTTTTACTTTGCGTTAAATCTCAATGAAACCTTATATCTTAAAATAAAATTATAAAAAAAAAACAAAAAATGTAGCAGATAATCTAACTCTAATTCTGTAATTTTTCTAATTCTAACTCCTGCAAATTATTACGTTAAAAGCTTTCATCAAAATCATAAAAAAATAAATGAACGTTGCCACTGTAAGGAATGAAGTCACATATAATATTACACTCAGTAACGAAATAATACTCTCAAATTCATTAACAGTCATACATTACGATAATAATAAAAAAATAAACAATTAGATTATCCATACAGTTGTCAAGTCACAAACAAATTTACTTCCGGAAGGGAGTAAGCGCAGTCTTTATTACGTAAGATTCTATTAGTTAAATCGGGATGACTATTGCAAGGTTCATATTCCCAAAATCATCTATCTTAATTACCTTAATTCTAATTCACTCCTGAGAAGGGGGATAATAATGACGTCTAAAACATAAATTTAACAAATTTTCGTAATATGAATTTTAATATACGGTACTTAGAATTTTAAAAATGACACAATATGTAATATTACTATACACGGGTGAATACACTTGTAAAATTATTTTAACCGCCTGAAGGCTTTTATACAAAACTACTCGAAAGAAATCGTATTTATCCACCGAAAACAAATGCTAATAAAACAACTTTATTAAAATCACCAAAATAAAATATACGTAAGGAGGTAATTAACCTATTTGCACAAAATGATCCCCTTTGTTTTTCACATCGGCAAGGTAATACTCGTATAATTGACTCTGCTGGTAATTGATGGGTGGATACCAATAATTCTTAAATCTCCCTGACACGGCTTCGAGTACCGCAACATCACAGTCGTCAAATCTCAACTATCCGACTATTTTCAAATTATATTTACACGAATTTCGTTGCGAAATTATTTAAGCCAAAACCAGGTGATCAATAACTATGGCATCTGGTTTATTACATATAAACAATAATTTATTTACAAAACGTTCTTTGTCCTTTATATACACAAAATTTGTTATAGCGATAATTATATTTTCAGCAATCTTTTATCTGTCTGAACAGCTGTAAACGTGGATGCCTTTACGTGATGCACAAATAAACTTACTGAACTTTACTATATAAGAATCCTCCAAAGAGCGATTTATCCCAAATATGGGAAAATAGCACTAAAATGAAATACTAATCCTCTTTAATGGACACAAAAGTGTAGCTTCTGACTAACTAAATACAACTCAAAAAGGTTTGCAGGATGATTGAATTCTTTTTAAGATTCACACAAGGTGAACGGAAAAGCTTCCCCACGATAGCTTCAAGTAACACCGGTAGAACGTACGTAAATTGAGTACGCCATAATATCACATCACACGCTCATCGGTCAACCTCCTTCTTCTGCAGCTTGACTTCGACAACTAATATCTAACTGAAAAACAAAACTCCTTTTCCCCCACAAGATCATATCACCATTTTTAATCGTCTCATAAAATCTTCCATACTAAAATTTCATAGTGGACATTTCCCAGGAAAAACAGGCTTGCTACCTAGAATCGAGTCACACACATCCTGTTTTTCAATAAGAATACGGTTACTCAAACAAATTTTCTATAGTCTCACCAACAACAATTCAATGCACAAGCAAACTGGTAAACTGGAAAAAAAAAGTATAACTATACAGGGTGGGTGTGTACTGCGTGGACAGAGGATTTCTCCTATTAGAGACCAATTTTGTTGTGGTAATACACGATCATTGGACCTACATTCTAAAAATATTTAGGTATGTACAGAGTGATTGACAGAAACATGCCAACCCAAACCTGTGTTTTTTTTAATGGAACGCCTTGTATATTTTTGCATTTTTGGATTCACTGTTACGTTTAGAATAAAAGTATAGAAATTTGTATGTATATCACTAACCGTTCTGCAGATATCGTCACTTTAGTACCAAAATAGAGTTAACTTTGGAACCACGATGCGAGTTGATACCATAAAATAATCAGCAATCGCAGAAGTTTAAAGCTGTCCAAAAAGGCATGTAAGTAAACACTCTAATCCCCTAAAGGTGACAAATAGGCCAGTAAACAATATTTAAGATTTAGCGGTTGAAGCTCGTATCACTTATAGATATATCACTATATAAAAACTTTTTCGTTATTATAACGTTCATTATAAAGCACATCAAAGCCTAAGTTTATACATATCAAGTATTAAAAAACGTATCAAAATTACAATTATTACATTAGTATGCGTTAAAAGTTTAACATGGATCACTCTCTATAAAGAATTAAATTTTCAGAATCAAAATGCAACTACAAATAACAGCAAACTTCAAAGATAGTGTGCAGAATGTAACAGTTGTTTTCCATATAGTTAGTGTTCTTAATACTAGTTAGCACACAAATAAATAAGCACAAACGAAGCGGATTAAAAAATTCTAAAGCAGGCACCTTGAGTGAGTAGTATATTTAGTAATTTTTGCTAATTGAAAAGTAACAAATAAAATTTTAGGTGCATAACATCGCTATTGGAATCGCCAAATTATGCATATCGTTTCAGGTTACATCGAATGCCTGGAAGTAACTGGAAATAGTTTTACACCTGCGTTTCTAACTCGTCGGACTAAAAGTGACCAAGCCCCCACTGTAATTATGGTGGTCATAGGTGAATTTTTATTGCTCCAGGGCTCCGTTACGAAATACACAAAATAGAACTCACCAATAAGTTGGTTGTGTCGGGAATACCCAAGCGTCTTACGTGGTATAACCTCGGTCTTTTAGTTAGAAGTCGAATCGAGAAAGAAGAAATCTTGAATTATCTTCGAGGTAGAATTGTCGTAGGCCACCGTTCAGTGATCAGTGCTGAGGAAATGTAACTGAAAGGAATCTCAGTTTCGAGAAGTATTCACGTACAGGTGAAGAATCAATTACAGGATAGCACAGAAAAGTCGGAGATAAGCAAAGGAAAAACCTAAAGAAATTAATGTCTTAGATACGAGACAAACAATCGTTGTGGAAACTTTAAATATCTAAATAATACCCTGAATGGTGTCATAAACTTTATAGAGACTTACCTCCTGTAGAGAGGAGGGAGCATGCAGATTTTAATATCCGTAAAATCGAAAGACTGGCCTGTTAATTTAGTATAGTATTAAGTAGATGTTTGGAAAGTAAAACCAGCAGAATACTAAATGAAACTTACAATGTCAGTTTTTGTAAAAATTACAGAAAATATCCAAACGCGTAGATTGCTTAAAACGCTAATTGGACAAAATGGTATTCTTCAAAGAAAAAAAAGATCATCTGTTCTAAATTTTGCTTTTTCCACCAATTGTAATGTGAGACAAAAGTACGGATACTAACTGAAGCCGTAACAAATTCTTTCAGGACTTGTACTAAATAACTGAATAACTAAATAACCTGATAACCAATTGATCGACATATTATACCAAACTCTTTTCAAGATTCTTTATAACGGGACTTAATTTACCATAGCTTACCTTTCTTATCCTCATCGTTGAATTCTTTAGTGGCATAAATTTGTCAACCAATGTCACTAAAGAATTTGATAGTTTGATAAATATTACGCTATACTTTAGAAGAAGTCAGAAAATATTGCGGAAACCTTTAGTAGATACAAAAAAAGATTTCAATTTTATGAGTGCTAGGGTCCCCACTAACACAATTACCAAACCAACATATGACCTTGCCACATACAAAGTGGAAATTAAAAGAAATGAAATAGTTATGCAACGTCTTTTGTAATACGTTCATAATGAATATAGGCAACATTGCAAAAACAACAAAAGTATTGTCATATATATATATATATATATATATATATATATATATATATATATACATATATATATATATATATATATATATATATATATATATATATATATATATATATATAGTTTGATTGTAATAAAGTTGGGTATGATTTATTCTTAAAATGACATGAACGATGTAAGTCTCCATTATACCAGCTAAACACCTTTTAGTTAATATTTTTGTCGGCAGATGTTTCCACATAAATTTCCATAAAATGTCAAAAAAAGTTGAAAATTATTGAATGTTTTTTATATTTTAAAAATTATCCATTATATTCACTTATTTTATTGATAGAGTCAAAAATATTTTGCTAAGACAGCGAATTGTTATAATTTAGGATATGGTTTGATTATAATTACATACCATCATAATACATAACCTATATATCTCTAAGTAAACAAATACTTTTTTTTGGCTTATTATAAATCAAATCATTTCAGGTGGAAGTTTCAATTAGTTTGTTATTCTCAAGATTTATAACAACCCTTCTAGAATCATAACTATTGCTTTGTAGATACTTTACGAAAATATAAATATCGATACATTTGTGATTAGTTCATTCTTGTAGAAGAAGTTGTGTTCAGTGTAATGTAGTTCAAAATTGAACGAAATTATAGATGTTTTATGCTTCAATTTAGCACATTGTTTAAATAGATTTCATATTGCTCCAAGTTAAATGAAAAGCAATTTACATAAATCAGTACATATATTGAGTCCATCTATTGATGAGTTATCAATATGTAAAAATTAGAATATTTACATTACGTGGGAATTAAAACATTTAAATTAAAAAAAATTATTCACTATCAGTGTCAGTAAGAGAAGTGGAATCGTTAACAGATATAATTAATGGTTGCACAAACATCAAAGTATTTTTTACATGGTCATCGTTAAATTTGGAATTTTGTCTTCCTATATCTTTGTTGTATTCTTTGCAGTTTGCCCACATCAGTTCAATTAGGTTAAATTGACAGTGATGTAGTGGTAACCGGTAACGGTAATACTTGTGTGCTATTTCATCTATTTCGTACAACCTTGGTATCACATTATCTGCAACGAATTGC
This sequence comes from Vesta saturnalis, assembly GCA_036346205.1. Lineage (NCBI taxonomy): Eukaryota > Metazoa > Arthropoda > Insecta > Coleoptera > Lampyridae > Vesta > Vesta saturnalis. The sequence continues at coordinate 1,627,332 of JARFJB010002002.1, read as the reverse complement.
AGTAATTCTTTTTTTAAACATGCTAGGTTCATAAGCTATGTTGTACTTTAATAGAAAATTACATAATTCGTCCTTCTTAGCTTAATTATTTGGAATTTTTTCTAGAAGTTTAGAATAATAACTAACACATTGTCCATTACAATTAAAGGTGATTATTTTAAGTTTGCAATTAAATTATCTTCAAACCATTTTGCAAACAACTACGCACACATACCTCCATGATAGTTTGCACTTTATGACTTTGTGGAAAACAAAGTGAAGAATCGGAAATAAGTCCATCTTCATTACCTGCATGAACAACTATAAATCTAAAAAATACAGTTATTTTATTAAGAATTATAATGTAATAACTAAATTGCAGCAAACCTTTTTCCTTCACCCATTGGCTTCTTCTTCACGCTTTCCTTAGATTTATCGTGCCAGCTTCTATTGTTCGATCCTCTACTGAAAATCCAAGTTGATCCAAGAATACAGGATTGTATACTTGTTCTTCTTTATTTTTGTAATATTCTCTTAAGAATCGTACAAGATTAGTAGCAATATGTTATTGTTCCAGTAAACCTCTCCTACCATCCTCTACTTTAGATGAAAACCAAAAGGAATATAAGAGACGTCTTAAATTTGGTCTGGAATAGAAAACTTAACTATTGTTTAATTCTTTTTGTAATGATGCCAACGTAACATGTATACCAACAAAAACAGGTGTAGTATTAGACATGTCTTGCATGTTTGTATTTACATTTTGAATGCATTTGATAAGTTTTTCTCTTTATAGCATCCTTCACATGATCATCAACTTCGGTGGACTTCGATTTAGTACATTTTCTCGGCTTAGCTGTGCCTGTGGAGGTTTATTTTCTTTTTGGGCATCTGTAACCCTCATTTTATGCGTTTGGGCATCTGTAACCCTCATTTTATGCGTACTAGCTTATTGCAGTAGGCTGCTGCAGTTAAACGAAAGAGTATATACTATATTATATACTCTTTGGTTAAACTGTAATGGTATACATGGTTCTATCCAATTATCACATTTAATTACATTTCTTTCATAAAAGGATTTCAAACTCTGTAAAAATACATGCTTTATTCGAGACAATTACCAGGAATGTGCATATTTTTACTTTCCTTTTAATTCGAATTTGCTTGAATTTGGTTTGTTGATTACTTACAGTTTTATTTTATTTTTACCCTTGAACTTTTTTCCACTTCCCTCTATCCAGACAATCAAATACATCTGAAATATGCAAACGATAATCTTTTGATGTTTTTTATATATTTTCTTTCTTACCAACATTGAAACTTAGCTACTGACCATGTCTGTTACAATGGTAATGAGATGGCCAATGTCTATCTTTACGCATTCGTAAACATTAAGAGGAAATAGAAAATAATAGAAAACCAGTTGGTGAAATTCAATATCGAAAAAATTTATTTTTTAATAAAGAAGCTTACTCAACAAGTTAACTACAGCAATTCTAAGTTCTTGATACGTTTCAAAAACATATATTTCCTAGTCCTTAGAGAGTAAATGAGCATACAATTCTTGGAATCGTATGTATTAACAATAAGTATCTACTAGGTATGCTTCTGTTACACAAAACTCTGATTTTATTTAAATATAGCATATACCAAATTATTTTTAGGACGTATTAATCGTTAATTACTATGTAGGCGTTTAGCTAAATTGTTTTAATTTAATGATTACAATGATTGCTCTTGTATCCAATCCTTTACACGGCAATAAAGGTTGACAGCAATTTGGTGTAGTGCAATTGTAAATAATTTTTACTTGATTTATCTACTAAAAGATAAATTGAAAAATGCGTAGTAGTATTTTGCATTCCCAACGGTTACAATTTATAAATGCCACTCTTGTTTCAGGTTGTTTTTCTTTAATATTCGTGTTTACTTTTAATTTCGCTTACACTTTCGTTAATGTATAAAGCATTGTAAGAATAGTATGATGTGTTACCAACAGGCACTTCATTGCAATAAATTTAAGATATAGCAATGAAAAAAAGCTTTATTTTTTAGTCATCATTCAGAATTACCTATAACTGTGTTCATTCCATTGAAAAAAACGTAAATAAATCACGTTATTTGCATGAAAAGTTATATGTATACATAACGAGCATTAATTTTTTATTTTGCGGATAAATACGCCAGAAGAGTCAATTTGTAAATTTCCCCTTGTGGGTTTTTATTTGTGGTTGATAAATTGACTTAAACGTTACCCATCTAATTATCTTTAAATTGATTTCATGTACCTACCTGTTTTTATCTACTTTGAGGTTGTAACATTATTTTTTTTACCGGCAACACATGTATTTAGAAATTAAAGTGTATTTATTGCATGTTATCGATAATACGAAAATAAATAATAAATAAATCAATTACAACCTTTCTTTAGCGATTTTTCAAAATTGGGTTTCAAATATAAAGTACATAATAGATTCCATTGTTAATTTCTACACATCGATAAGATTAACCCATGTCTAATAGCACTAATGTTTCAAATACAGTTCCACTAAAGTTTATATAAATATTCATTTCGCAACACGTTGCAACGCATGTATTATTATCAAGCCAAATTATGTAAGTAAAATAATAACAAGCAGTTATGATCACAGTTTGATGTAAAGATTTTAAAAAAATATTTAGAATGTCTTTAAATGACTCTATAAGGTGTTTGAAGACGGCTTTTAGGAAAACATAAAGTAGGGTATAAATTTGTTTTATTGGATTGCTAACGAAAGGTTCATCGCGGTTATACCAGGGGTGTCTAACTGGAATGGAGGTAGGATTCTCTTAAACTCATTAAGAGATATCAAAACCAATATTGGTGTAGTAAATAAGATCAGTTGCACCTACATTCTAAAAATATTTAGGTAGATCAGGGTGATTGACAAAAATTGCCAACCCAAATTGTGTAATTTAAATTGAAGAACACCCATGTCTATTTTTGATACCTTTTGGATTCACTGTTACATTTAGAATTAAAGTATAGAAATCTGTATCTGTATCCAACCGTTCTGCAGATATCGTCACTTTAGTACCAAAATAAGTTAAATTGGAACCACGATGCGAGCGTGTCACCATGATTTGTGTAAATCTCATTTAATGGGTACTTTTTCAGATTTTGAAATGTTTATACCATCGACTAAATAATAATCTACTGAAAATCAGGTAGTAAAACGTTATACAGAATGGTTAACTCTCACGCGAAATGTAATTTGCTCAATTTAATTCAAATCAATACCCTGGTAATTTTCACATTTCGCTGCCAGCGAAAAGATTACTAATTGATAATAGGTTTCATACACCAATTAGAACGGACCCTACTTGAGAATGTTGACGCTTTATTTGAAATTTCCTAATTGCATAACTTCTTAAGAATTAAAGTTAAAGCAATAACATTAAACCATGAAGCAAATTAGTTATAAATACGATATTGGCAAAATTTAAATTCTTTAACTGATAGGAAAACTTAATTAATAACTAAACTATCAAAATAATTTTTTTTTCTCGATTCTATAATAGTTTTCGATCAATGTTAAACTAAATCAATACAAAGGCCCATAAATCAAATTTAAATTATCACAATGCCGGACCACTGCTAAAAACTACAGGTTTGCATTAAATGAGAAAAAGATTCACATCGCAATAACATTAGAGGCAAATGGATTTGAATCGCAGCTCTAATTCTATTTTACGTTTCGTTGCGTGGAAGAGCTAAACTTTCTTAAACGTAGCCCAAGGAAGATAAGGCGAATCCGGTAATCTGGCTGGTCAGTTTTGCAACTTAACATCACTATCCAACTCACCGGTTAAATTATTCCGAGATATTCCTAACGTTGATTGGATTGGTGTGAGACGCCATCCAGTTGAAACATATCGTACGAAATATTATCTACCTCGAATTATTTTCCAAAATCTAGTTAGAAAATCTGTTCCAAACTAAATATCTTTTCCAGTAAGACTCGCATCAAATAAAAGGATCAAACACATTAAAATTGACTTATATACTCCAACACTTCTGAACCATCGATGCTGGTGATCAACATACTCTTAACATTGTTGGAATTAGTCAATCTGATATAGTATGATATTTGCGTATATAATATTGCCGTTAAGTGTGAAAAAATGTTATTAACAAAATTCGTTTTCATTTACTTGGTAGATAACCCATTGGCAGAAAAATTCAACGATTTTGAAAATCTATTTTACTTAATTGAAATGTTGCTCGAATATGATAAAGGTGAATGTTATTTTTTTTTTTAATATAGCTCAACTGTAATTTCTATTTATGTGTTAGTGTGTATTAATTGGTACTAATTTTCGGATTTATCATAAGGAGATGCCACAATAAGAAATCAATTTTTCATTTGGTACGCTTTATTAGCCCTGGGATAACAACACTTCCAGAATTTATAATCTCCAAATAATTCATAAACGATTCTTTCCTTACTTTTCTGAATACTTCTGGGTATTCGTTCAGAAGACAAAGGTAGCCAGCAAAGCAATTTCTTAATGAGCTTCTGCTTCTAAATATAAATCATATCGTACATTTCTTCTTTGGAAAATTCATTTTAACAAATTAGACAAATGAACAAACCATAAATACATATACTAATGAAAAGTATTTAATGATTATAAAATCGTCAAAACATAGCATTGTTCTTTTCTTTAGAGGCTAGCCTAACCTGATTTGATTGAATTCTATTGTCAAGTAAATTTGTATTTTAGAATATTTCGAAAATTTTCAGTTTGTTTGTTAGTAGACTGTTATTAATAGTCGGTGGTATAAACAGATTTACAAAATCGTGTGACAGTCATCGTGGTTCCAAAGTTAACTCTGTTTTGGTACTAAAGTGACGATATCTGCAGAACGGTTAGTGATACACATAAAATTTCTATACTTTTATTCTAAACGTAACAGTGAATCCAAAATGCAAATATACAAGGCGTTCCATTAAAAAACAGGTTTTGTCAATCACTCTACATATCTAAATATTTTAGAATGTGGTCCAATGATCGTTATTACCACAACAAAATTGGTCTCTAATAGGAATTTTTATGATTTTGATGAAAGCTTTAAAGTAATATTTTAGAGTTAGAATTAGAAAAATTATAGAATTAGAGTTAGATTATCTGCTACTTGTAAAACTGTATTTTAAGATATAAGGTTTCATTGAGATTTAACGAAAGTAAAAGTAAAAATTATTTTGATCACCGATCAGCTGGTCGAATAGCACGTCATTTTATTGTGATTACGTGAAAAATTAGAATTTAATAAACGAATCAAGACCGTTTAAATTTACAAATTGATTTATACGAAGGTAAGCAAGTTTTGTTTATTTTGAACTAATAAGTCATATCTTTTATAGAGTTTGAAACCTTTATTATCGATTAAATTAAACTGGTGTCCATTGGATTTATGACACCTTATGTTCATGTTTAACAAATCTAGTAAAATTGGTTAAACGCGCCTTTATTCCAGCACTACCGTTCATATCTGTTAAATGAGTTTTACGCCCAAATTCCAACAGATTGTTTATAAAGGTTTGGCATAATTGTACTGAATATTTCCACCGTCAAGTTGATGTTGTATGATATTAAAGTTCCAGGTTTTAAGGTCAGTATCAATAGAATTACGATGCGTAGTTCAATTTATAAATAGCCGACCTGAAATATCGTTAGTTGAATTTTCTAGCATTGGATCATTTAAAAAATTGAAAATAGTTAATTTTCTATTCAGACCAATTTAGCTCTTCTGTAATATATCAGCTTTTTCCTGATAGTTAGGATGGTAGAAATTGTTTTTACTTGGAACGATTAACTATTAACTGGGTAAACGTTTTGGATTTAAAAATAAAGAAGAACAGTATAAATCCTGTATTCTTGGATCAACTTGGATTTTCAGTCGAGGATCGAACAATAGAAGCTGGCACGATAAATCTAAGGAAAGCGTGAAGAAGAACCAATGGGTGAAGGAAAAAGGTTTGCTGCAATTTAGTTATTACGTTATAATTCCTAATAAAATAACTGTATTTTTAGATTTGTTTTCATGCAGGTAATGAAGATGGACTTATTCGTTCTTCACTTTCTTTTCCACAAAGTCATAAAGTGCAAACTATAATGGAGGTATGTGCTAAGTTGTTTCAAAATGGTTTGAATAAATTAATTCAAACTTAAAGAATCACCTTTAATTGTAATGGACAATGTTATTATTATTCTAAACTTCTAGAAAACATTCCAAATAATTAAGCTAAGAAGGACGAATTATGTAATTTTCTATTAAAGCAAAACATAACTTATGAACCTAGCATGTTTAAAAAGAATTACTGCAATTCGTTGCAGATAATGTAATACCAAAGTTGTACGAAATAGATGAAATAGCACACAAGTATGGATACAGAGTATTACCGTTACCGGTTACCACATATTACTGTCAATTTAAGCTAATTGAACTGATGTGGGCAAACTGCAAAGAATACAACAAAGATATAGGAAGACAAAATTCCAAATTTAACGATGACCATGTAAAAATATACTTGATGTTGTGCAACCATTAATTATATCTGTTAACGATTCCACTTCTATTACTGACACTGATAGTGAATAATTTTTTTAATTTAAATGTTTTAATTCCCACGTAATGTAAATATTCTAATTTTACATTGATAACTCATCAATAGATGGACTCAATATATGTACTAATTTATGTAAATTGCTTTTCATTTAACTTGGAGCAATATGAAATCTATTTAAACAATCTGCTAAATTGAAACATAAACCATCTATAATTTCGTTCAATTTTGAACTACATTACACTGAACACAACTTCTTCTACAAGAATGAAATAATCACAAATGTATCGATATTTATATTTTCGTAAAGTATCTACAAAGCAATAGTTATGATTCTAGAAGGGTTGTTATAAATCTTGAGAATAACAAACTAATTGAAACTTCCACCTGAAATGATTTGATTTATAATAAGCCAAAAAAAAGTATTTGTTTACTTAGAGATATATAGGTTATGTATTATGATGGTATGTAATTATAATCAAACCATATCCTAAATTATAACAATTCGCTGTCTTAGCAAAATATTTTTGACTCTATCAATAAAATAAGTGAATATAATGGATAATTTTTAAAATATAAAAAACATTCAATAATTTTCAACTTTTTTTGACATTTTATGGAAATTTATGTGGAAACATCTGCCGACAAAAATATTAACTAAAAGGTGCTTAGCTGGTATAATGGAGACTTACATCGCCTAAATCGTAGTTCATGTCATTTTAAGAATAAGTCATACCCGACTTTATTACAATCAAACTATATATATATATATATATATATATATATATATATATATATATATATATATATATATATAATTCAAAGTCCTGACTGACTCACTGACTGACGCACAACCTAAACCGCTGATCTTAGAGACATAAAATTTGGAAGGTGTGTTGTTTGAGAAGTGTAGGTATCTACCAAGAAAGATTTTTTTGAATCCCCTAATAGGGTGAAATGAGGGGTTGAATTGTTTTGTGAAAATTTTTATTCTATGGTCGGTTGACTCGAACATTGTTACACACACTCTTCAATTAAAATTATGATACAGATGTAGCACAAAATTTAAATATCGCCCCCCCCCCTCCCTTTCTGAGATCGCAGTAACGCGCGAGGGGTACAGCTAGTTTGGTATAACTTTGTTGGGAAAGAAAACATAAAGAAAAAATTTAACTGAACCATCCTTCTCGTAGGTATATTTGTAAAAGCGAATAAATAGAAAAACCTCAGAGCCCTCCACAAGTTTAATTATTAAAACAAACATTTTGTTAATACGTGTATTTCGCCAATTAGACCATTTTAGCCATCTTCATGCAATCTATAAAAGTTGTATTAATTATATGAATCTACGATGGTCACTTTATGCGTAAACTTCATCGACTTAATCTAGCATTCTTTTAAAACTATTGTCTGCTTATTTTAAAGTTTTAAATTTAGAATTACATAAATTATAAAATTAATTATAAATGTAATTTTACTTATTCTAATTAATAAATATGATAAAATTATATTAATTAACGATCAGCTGGTCGAATAGCACGTCATTTTATTGTGATTACGTGAAAATATTATGAAGTTTTACAGGAAACGCCGGATCAAGGCCTTTAATTTACTGATTCATCTGTGTTTTATGCGACGTAAGGTAAGCAAGTTTTTTGTTTATTTTGAACTTAGCTGTGGAATATCCATATATAGGTGTGCAGACCCCGATATTATCGATTAAAAATAAACTGGTGTCCATATGATTTATGACACCCTTATGGTGTCATGTTTTACGAGCTATTCTAGTCGCAAAATTGGTTAAACGCCACGCCCTTTATTCCAGCGAGCTACCGGCCCCTTCCTTATCTGTTACTTCCGATTTTACTGCATTTTCGCCCGTAACAGTGATTGTTTATAAACGTTTGCCATAATTTGTGTGTTTATATTTCTAACGTCTAAAGTGTTTTTTGTATCTACTATTAAAGTTCCTAAGTTTTAGGTCAGTATAAATAGAATTACAGGATGCGTAGTTCAATTTATAAATAGCCGACTTCAAAATATCGTTAGTTGAATTTTCTAGCATTAAATAAACTTTTAAGAACATTGGTAATAGTTTTGAAAGCTACTGTGTACTTCCTGCTCTTTTGTAATATATCACCTACTTTTTCTGATACTTTTCGAAAACATGAAATTGTTGTGCATTTATTTTCTACCGGTTACGTATTAACTGGGTAAACGTTTTGGATAGATAACTTATAATCTTGCTAAGGATTGGTTTGGAGAATGCCTTGGATGAATCGCCTCCAATACTTGATAACAACTGTTGGTTTCAACAAGATGGTGGCCTAGCATATCAAGAAATGTACAGGACTATTAATTAATCAAATGCTCGAATAAACCTTCATTCTCCTGCAAACACCATCTGCATCGAGTTAGCACTGCATCACAAGAGTTCTTATCATCTCGCATTTTGAATTCTTCATAAAAATGCTTTTCAACCATATATCAGATGTTTATAATCTGCCAATGAGAAAGTGTCAAATTACACAATTAAATTTATATCAAACTAGGCCTTTGCCAATCAACCATCTATTCAATTATTGCAAGAGAATGGAGGTTTATTCGAGCATTTGATTAATTAATAGTAAAATTCAGTATAATATTAAATTTTATTTTTGTTGTTTTTGTCACTTTTATTATTATGATTTATGTTAATAATCAATAATATTGTTCTCAATAGTTAGTTTAATTTGTAGATTAATTTTCATTTAATTAAAATACATAATATGTCAAGGTTGCTTTGATATAAATTTAATTGTGTAATTTGACACTTTCTCATTGGCAGATTATAAACATATGATATATGGTTGAAAAGCATTTTTATGAAGAATTCAAAATGCAAAAATCCAATATGGCGTCCATAAGAAAATCGAAAGTTGCGTGCATTATCTCAAAATCTAGTAGGCCTAGATTTTTTGAAAATCATTTTGAAATCCTCGCTACCTGTTACCCCATCCTGCAAAAATCGTGGATGTATCTCTTGCAAGAAACAAGATATAGCGATTTTTAGAAAACGCATATTTTCAGTTATCACCCTGTGTCTAGTAAATGGAAGGATTTTTGACATGTAACCATGGTTACTTCTTGGGCATATAATGACGCAACTTTTCTCCATTTAACCATCTTATCTTAACGGTTTCCAATATCCATGCATTTCATCTTAAACTGACACTTATATATATATATATATATATATATATATATATATATATATATATATATATATATAAATGGTAGAGCGGAAAATAAATTTGTTTCATCATACGTTACTGAACATTATGAACCTTACCACAATCTTCAACTGTTTTCTAAATGAAGGTTCGTTGTTAGCATAACCTTAACCAAAATCATTAGTAATATAAATATTCTCACATCAAAAATAAAATCACCAGCAGGCACTGATACATAGTATGTATTATATATATATATATATATATATATATATATATATATATATATATATATATATATATATATATATATATATATATATAATTCAAAGTCTGACTGACTCACTGACTGACGCACAACCTAAACCGCTGATCTTAGAGACATACAATTTGGAAGGTGTGTTCTTTGAGAAGTGTAGGTATCTACCAAGAAAGATTTTTGAATCCCTAAGAGGGTGAAATGAGGGTTGAATTGTTTTGTGAAAATTTTATTCTATGGTCGGTTGACTCGAACATTGTTACACACACTCTTCAATTAAAATTATGATACAGATGTAGCACAAAATTTAAATATCGCCTCCTTTCTGAGATCGCAGTAACGCGCAGTACAGCTAGTTTGGTATAACTTTGTTGGGAAAGAAAACATAAAGAAAAAATTTAACTGAACCATCCTTCTCGTAGGTATATTTGTAAAAGCGAATAAATAGAAAAACCTCAGCGCCCTCCACAAGTTTAATTATTAAAACAAAATTTTTGTTGTTGTTTATTTCGGCCAATTAGACCATTTTAGCCATCTTCATGCAATCTATAAAAGTTATATTAATTATATGAATCTACGATGGTCACTTTATACGTAAACTTCATCGACTTAATCTAGCATTATTTTAAAACTATTGCCTGCTTATTTTAAAGTTTTAAATTTAGAATTACATAAATTATAAAATTAATTATAAATGTAATTTTTACTTATTCTAATTAATAAATATGATAAAAATTAACAACTGTACATTAATGTACATATTAGCAATGTATGTACAGGCTGTCCCAAATTTGAGGGCAAGCATGGGGATCTCGCTTATTATTATAAGAGATAGGATATAGGTTTAAATTCGGCACTTTTGCTAAATTCGATGCCGAGTAATAATCTGGAAAGAAATTTGAGCTAACTTGAATGGATTTTGTTTTATGCTCAAAAACTAAAAATTTCGATTTTCGTTTTTGCGTTTGACCACCTTATTATTAGGAATTTTCAAAATTCGATTAAACATTATTAAGGCACCTTTTACGCACAATACTAATACGGTATTAAAAATATTATATGACGTTTCGTTTATTCTGAACCATCATCAGGTTTATTTTTCTTATGGGGTTAAGATAATTTTTATGTCGTTGGATGGAGAATGTTATGCTGATTTTAGCAATATATAACACTTTATGGTTTGATCGACTGCGAACTAAAATAATGAGAAAAATACGAAGAACAAGATTCCGTCTTCTTGGATCCAGCAAGGAATAATTACAGTAGTTCTACTTATTTAATTTGTTAAACTCGTTAGAACATCCAAAAAATAAAAACAGTTAAACAATTTAAAAAAACATTAACAAACAGCTCAAACAAGTATGTCTATGTAACACGGTCATAATAGCTACAATGCAAATTTATCGATAGGTAACAACAAAATAATTACACAGACAAACAAACAAAAATTATTATAATAAATGTTCGAACAAGTTTCCTCCTTCTTGAATACAGTAACGAATTCTTCTTCTACAATTGTTTACGCTTCTTTGAATGGTTCGCCTGGAAATTTGACGAATTTCATTAACAACCCTATTCTGGAGTTCTTCTATATTTTGCGGTGGCGTCTTATAAATCATATTTTTTAAATAGCCCCAGAGGAAGTAATCTAAAGGCGTTAAATCTGGACTTCTTGCTGGCCACCTAAGTGGTCCCCTATTTCCCATCCACTTATCAGGAAATTCGCCGTTAAGATATTCACTTATTATCGCAGCATTATGAGGAGGAGCTCCGTCCATTTGCCACCAGAGAGTCCATCTTTCGTTTAGCGGAACATCATCCAAAAGGTCTGATATTTCGTGTGTTAGAAATGCGAGGTAGCGTTGAGACGTTAGGATACCTTCATAAATAATTGGCCCAAACAGCCTATCCTTCCAGATTCCAACCCACATATTAAAGGACCGGTGGCCTTGTCCTCGCATATGCCTGTTAATTCGTGGATTTTCAACGGACCAGTCGTGCTCGTTATTACGATTAAACATTCCATTAGTGGAAAAATTGCACTCATCCGTCCAAATTATTTGATTGAGAAAGTTGCGATTTTCCAGCATTTTGGTATTAAGTTGGTTACAAAAATCCAACCGTCTCATATCGTCCCCAGGCCGAAGAGTTTGACGGTGTTGTTTAACACTCGCCTAACTGTCCTTTTTGGCACTTCAATAGTTTGCTCTATTTCTCTGGTAGATGTTGAAGGATTTTCTTGAACCTAAGATGGATAACATAAAGTCATAACTCTCCAAAAAATGTCTGCTGAAATTAGCAGTGAAGTGAGTGGAAATTCTTATAATCAGTATAATACTAACAAATAGTACCTGATGTAATATTTCTTCTTCGGCATCTCTGTCTAGTCTGCTACCATATGCATTTCGAGGTTTCTGAAAACATCCAAATTCTCGCAAATTTTGGTCTAATTTTAAAAATATCTCTGGTTTGGTTGCTGCCTCTCCGGATATTCCTCTAAATATCTTTGTTCTGCTCTGACACTATTTCTATTGCAGCTATAAAATATCCTTATCATGTCTCGTTTTTCTGAATTTGAAAACATTCGAAAGAAACTTGCAAATTTTAAAGCACTAACACGAAGGATCTTGCAGTTGCCTTTTTACAATTAGAAAATGACATGACAAAAGCCAACTCCTGAGTTTTGTTTGATTCATGGGTATCGTGATAATGTAATATTTAGTTTTTAATTTAAGAGTATTTTAGTTCGCAGTCGATCAAACCTGAAGTGTTATATATTGCTAACATCAGCATAACATTCTCCATCCAACGCCATAAAAATATGTCTTAACCCCGATAAGAAAAAATAAACCTGATGATGGTTCAGAATAAACGAAACGTCACATAATATTTTTAATACCGTATTAGTATTGTGCGTAAAAAGGTGCCTTAATAATGTTTAATCGAATTTTGAAAATTCCTAATAATAAGGTGGCCAAACGCGAAAAACGAAAATCGAAATTTTTAGTTTTTTGAGCATAAAACCATATCCATTCGAGTAAGCTCAAATTTCTTTTCAGATTATTACTCGGCATCGAATTTAGCAAAAGTACCGAATTTAAACCTATCACAACTTTTCTATGCAAATTTTAAAGACTTGTTCATAAACAATTTTAATCTATTATTTATTATGTCCTCTGAGTCAATTTTTTTAAATGTCCCTTTCACAAAACATTCGTAGAAATGCCTCGATTTTTAAGAAATTACAAAGTTGAAAATCTTCTTTCACAGCAAACTTGTGAAAGGATAGGGTAAGTAGATATTGATATCATAATGTTAATTGTTTGTAAGTACTAGCAAGGAGGTTATACTTATGCACAATAACGAGACAACAGACTGAGCAGTCTCTACAGGTACAACAAGATTGCGCAGATAGATAATGATCTTCATCTGTTTCAGTCTCGTCTATGTCAAAGGTTGACGTTACATCGTAAAATCGGTTATTGATATCTTTAAATCATCCCTATTTAAAATGAAATTTGCTGGCTCCGCGCGAAGTTGGTCTCGGGTTGCAAATTTAACTAAAGCCTTGCTTAGTTCTTCAACCATCGGCGACTTCAGCGTTTCAAAGTTATCCTTAAAGTCTTTAAAATTTCTTGGATATAGCAGAGATAAATCGGAAAAAATCTCTTGTCTTTAGAAAAACGGCTTTTCATACTGGTGTTTGTTTTGTCAAAAATGACGTTAAATACAGAGAGCTCATAAACCTTTGCTAACCCTTAGCTAACCTGCTCTCCTGGCATAAGAGTCTGTTTTCGTGTTCGAATAATCGGGAAACCACTTTCCACACAAAAAGCTGACCATCTTGTAACTTTTTTTTCGTTAGTTTGACGAATTTATCGGCTTCCCTCTGAATAGCCAAAAAATCATGTCGGGAATCCATCAATTTCTTTCATTGTCGAACGAACCATCAAGCAAATAATGGAGCTGTCTCTTCAAAAATTCGTAAATAAACGTATGTAGTTACGATAGTTTCGTATTAAAAAGTCACTTAGATATCTGTTGTCTTTAGCTCGAAAGGTTGGGATCATGTTTTGGTTTTTTCCATAAATTTGTCAAGACCTTGATAAATAGTCCGCTATTTTTGTGGAATCTAAATTTCAGGAATATTTTAGTATCGACTTGATGAGACATAATTCTGGCATTAATAATCTGATTAAATCCCGAGAGCTTTAATCAAATATTATTAATCCCAAAGTTAAGTCAAATCAGATTGTAAAAAATTAGAGAAATTTAGCAACAACAAAAATAGCTTATCAAGGTCGTGTTATATTTAGGAAGATTATTTCGCACGTAAATTAAATTAATTTCAGAATAAAAATTAGAAAATATTTTATTAACTAATTACAAAAATACAAAAAACTGGGACACAAAATGATAGTGACTATTTCTTTAGTGCAAGAGTCGCTGATATTTGATTTCGATGGGTCTGAATTTTAAAATTTATGACATTTCATTGGTTAATATAAAGCAAAGGAAATAATCACTTATACACGAGCTTGGTTTTTCTCTGAAAACGAGCCGAATTCTTTTTTTGAGAGCCGCGTGCTTAGGCTACCAAGTAAGTCTTTTATACAAACTGCAATATCGTTCAAGAATGAACAAAAAGTATCCCTTGTAATTGTTATATTGCTTGCATCACAGATAACAAGGTTTAAAATATGGGCGAAGCACCATATATGAAATTGACCGGTAGACACTTGGCTCAACTACGCACCCTTATACTCGCCATTCGCATTTGCTGCACTATGGCATTTCCAATGCAGTTCGACACATCAATGTTGCATGATTTCAGAATTTTTATTAATGAAGCACAAAGATTCTCACCTGTTCCTGATTTGCTTCGTTCCATGGCGAGTAACCTTGCATTAACTTTATTCGTTACACACCTAACAATGATTTAAAATTGATCCTTTGTTCTTTCTTATCTGGTGCAATTAACAAGTTGTTTTAATACTGGACATTGTTTTGAAAGCAAAAGCAGCAATTCCAAGAAATTCCGTGATCAGTATCCGTATTTTCTAAGTAGTACTCTCCCTCAGCTAAAGTACCTCCTAATTTTGTTTCTTTGGAAGGAAATTTCTCTCTCTAAAACTTAGCGCTTTTATTGTAATATATCAAACGCCTAAAATATTGTTGATAGTAACCGAAGTGCTTACCGGCCCTCCATCAGAGCAGCCCCAAGGGAAAAATCCCCGTATTCCCAATGGCCAGGCCGACCTTGAGCAATGGTGCTATAAAAAAATGCTGCGTAGTCTTGAGCGTTTGACCTTAATACCTTTACAATAAATCCGGTATTACCTACTTCATTTATACAATGATATGCATTACAAGATGTGTGAACCAAAAAAGTAGCTGTAATTGTCTAAGTGTTTTTTATGGTTCTTAGATGTTCTATGCATTTTTATAGGATGCTCCAAGTCATCATGCAACACACTTGACTTCACAAGAGCTGCAGTTCGACTTATAAACACCTAGTTTTTATCTTTTTTTTTGTCAGCATACGTACAAAAATATTTTTTTCAGCTTATTAATGGAAGCTAGTGGGTCATTTATGTTGTTATGACCTAAGATTTTAACTATTAACTGTCAGTAAAAAACATACGCACACCGTCTTAGGACCTTACCTATTTCTTCAATATAATAGGTCGGGGAAAAGGTGTTTTCGCATGTGGTATGT
Organism: Vesta saturnalis; assembly: GCA_036346205.1. Classification (NCBI taxonomy): domain Eukaryota; kingdom Metazoa; phylum Arthropoda; class Insecta; order Coleoptera; family Lampyridae; genus Vesta; species Vesta saturnalis. The sequence continues at coordinate 1,611,552 of JARFJB010002002.1, read as the reverse complement.
ATAAACTTGTAATAAAGTTTCTTTGACTGTACTATTGGTATCTATCTGGTTTTGATGACATTAAAAAGCTTACATTTTAAAAAAAGAAACAAATTAGTAAATTGTGGTTTACGGTTATGTTTGATTTGTTTTTCTTTCTCTCAAAATGAGTGAATCTAATGAAGAAATTCGATACATTTTAAAATTTTTTTACAAAAAAGGAAAAAATGCAACGCAAGCCGCGAAAAAATTTGTGACGTTTATGGGCCTAATGCAGTGTCAGTAAGAGTAGCACAAACGGATAAAATGGACGCCATTTTTTAAAAAGTGGAGCAAGATCGGCATATCAGTAGTTACGACGTAGCTGAAGAACTGAAAATTGACCACAAAACAGTTTTGACCCATTTTAAAAAAGGTGGGTACACAAAAAAGCTCGATATTTGGGTGCCACACGAGCTCACTGAAAGAAACCTAATAAACCGTGTACTCATTTGCGATTCTTTATGGAGATGTAATGAAACCGAATCGTTTTTGAAGAGATTGATAACTGGTGATGAAAAGTGGATAACGTACGACACGAACGTGCAAAAAAGAGCGTGGTCAAAGGCCGGTCAAGCTTCATAGATTGCGGCAAAGCCCCTGTTAACCTGCAATAAGGTGATGCTGTATGTATGGTGGGATTGGAACGGCATTGTTCATTATGAGCTTTTACCGCCGGGCAGAACCATCGATTCGGATCTCTACTGCCAATTGATCAATAGAAATCGTGTGGTTTTTCATCACGATAACACTAGACCACACACATCTTTAGCCACTCAGCAAAAATTAAAAAAGTTTGGATGGGATGTGTTAATGCATCCGCCATATAGCCCTGTCCTTGCACCTTCAGATTTCGACCTCTTTTGGTCTCTCCAGAATTCTTTAGGCAGTGTCAGGTTAACATCAACAGAGGACGCGTTTTTTTTATCAGAAGTCCCAAAATTTCTACAGCAACAGGATCATGTCCACTACCTACTAGATGGCAAAAAATCATCGAACAAAATGGCATATATATATATATATATATATACTATAATTAAATGTAAATAAACTTTGAACAAAAATGTCTTGAGTTTTCATATAAAATGCGAAGAAACTTTTTCCCCAACCTAATATAAACGACATGGATAAGTACATTATCAATGGTAGTACACCTTGCAGCTTATACGTTGATGATACCTCTTTGATCATCAGTGATAAAGTAACTTCAATTATTGAGGATAAATGTAATTTCACTTTAAAATTTCTCCAAGAATGGTTATCCATTAACTCATTATACCTAAATTGCGCAAAAATCCACTACATGAGATGTCACAATAGACATTGTAGACAAGATCTTAATGTCAATATTCATATCAATAATGCTACAATATCCCGAACACAAACATCAAAGCTTTTAGGGATTACAATAGATGAACGTTTGAACTTCAAGAACCACTGTAGCGAGCTAGTATCAAAACTTTGTACGATGAGCTTTCTAATATGACAACTTAAAAAGGTGTTGAGTACTAAACAGTTCTATTTATTTATCACATGTTGAGTACCTCAATCAACCTAACCCAACCCAAAAAAGAGTAATACGCGTTATCGCAGACGTCAAGCAAGGTTATAGTTGTCGCACGTTATTTAATAAATTAAAAGTATTAACAATATGTGATATAATTATATTGCACATATCAACTAATATTTTTAAAAATAAACATAAGTATGAGTAAAATTTAAATATTCATAACTGTTCCACTAGAAAAAAAGAAGACTTAAATTTGACGTTACTTATAAATCAATTGAATATTATGGTTTGCGAATCTTTAATCAATTACCAACTTATATTAAACAAGTAACAACAACAAAACTCTTCACAAAAACATTAAAGCAATATCTTCTTTGCAACAACTTTTATAATCCGGATGAATTTCTTAAGGCTCCAACATCGTTGTAAGGAAAAATTTCTTTTTTATTTTTACCTTTACTGTAATGTAAATGTTTTACGATTTTATATGAATCGTTGAGTGTATATTATCACTCAACGTATGAATGTATTTATATATTTCGCATTTATAATTTACTCTTAATGTTTACTGTTTGTGACCTACATTGCATGTGTAATTATACCCTATTTGTTCTGACATGTGGTATACATTATTAATGTCAAAAGGAAATAAGAAACATTATTATTATTATTAAAATTATTATTTCCTTTCAGGTTTTGCCAATTCAGGGAATACTGCTTAGGTATATATTTCTTTTTAACCATGATGTGTTGACTCTTATCTACTAATTTGAGATTATAACCATTTTTCTTAACTATGATTTTAATAATAGTTATTTCTTGTTCACAATTTTTATATTTATACCGGATAGAAGTATGTTTACTGCTCTGTAGATTAGCGAACTGATGGCTGTTATTAATGTACCCAGGGAGAATTACTATTGGCGCTGTTATGTAGTTTTTCTACTAATATTAAAATTATTATTGATGATATTCATTTTTATGTCTAGGTACGGAATTTTATTGTTAACTGCATTTTCATATTTAAATTCTATGTCTTAATACCAAGTGTTAATGAATTTGTGAAAAATTTAATAATCTAATTCAACAAATTATGTTACCAACATACCTGCAGTAAAAATTTGTACATTTCTTGTATATTTCTTTATTAAATTTTCTGTTTCAAATTCATTGAAAAACAATTCAATAAAAATAGGTGATAAACAGTTACCGATATTTACAGGAAGCTAATTTATTTTAATATCAACATGACATCGAAGTTTATATCGCGAAAGAAAACAGAAGATATTAAAGGGTATTAATGATACGTCAATAAATCGAAACATTGGATGGTTTTCGCGTATTTTCGTTTTATGCATAATTCAGTTTTAAAAATGTTTGAGTGGAAAAAGATGGGAAGAGACAAAATTTGCTTTACACATCTTGGGCTAGAAACAATGTGTTCTCACACACAGTCCGTTACTCAAATAAATGGTGACGAATCAATCAGAATTAATATTCTTGCGAAATTGGCTAAATGTGGGGGTTTAAGACAACGGTGATTAAGTACAACCTTAGCATCAAAGTTTTCTACGGATGAGAGAATATTTTCAAATTTGTTATTTCTGGTTCTTTTTTGATAGTTGGTAGTTGATAAGTGGTTGTACGCGAAACCAGAAGCTTTAACTAAATTTTGATTAGACGAACTTTTGATACACATAATAATTATAAACAGTTTGTGACAATAAATAAATGATTATTTATTTATTATTAGTTGATTTTAATGTTAATTTCCCATAATAATACAGTCAGATAAACAAAATTACATTGGTAAATAATCACCACTGCCTTGGTTCTAATCTGCGCGCATTAAGTTAACAGGAACTTAAATATAAATTAAAATCTAAATAAGCAATTCAATAAACTAGTGTAGAGTATAGAAAAGCATGTAATTGTTTGCAGAAAGTACTATTTCCATTTTTGGTATGTCTTCATAACATTAGCGTTTAAGTAAATAACGATATCCAAATAGTGCAGAACTGTCACCTGATTCCGTAGCATAATAATTAGGAAGTTAGTACACTATATGGCAAGCACGATTATTACGTTCAAATATGTTTAAATAGCCCGCGTTACTACTTTTCTCTTTGCTAAGATGTTGGGAGAATATCAATTGTTGTTAATATGTTCCGCCTTTACAGAAAACGCACAAAACGTGGTATGAACCTCAGTTTATTTACTTTTATGATTGTTGATAGTACTTGAGGAATATGAAACACGTAACCAACAGCGCGGTCACTCAACCGATTGCACCCGCTTGCCGGGCAGTTTATAGGCCTATCATTGTGTTTATGTATTAGGGTAAAGCTGCTCTTATTTACGATACAACTGTATGTGAAAATTATGATTTCCCTTGCCGCAATGGTACCTACTTAATTTTGGTATTCATTTTATTTTACACGTGACTCAACCTGCATAGTTCTTTCAAGATTATCACACTACAACGGGATTAGTGTATTTTTAATTATGATTTATTTATGATAGAACTGTTAGTGTGAACTGACGCATGTGTGTGTATGTATATCTGTGCCAGAGTCTGTGCCTGTGTTTATTTCTATGTCTGTGTCTGTGTATGTGTCTATGTCTGTGCCTGTGCCTGTGTCTGTTTCTGTGTCTGTGTCTGTGTCTGTGTCTGTGTCTGTGTCTGTGTCTGTGTCTGTGTCTGTGTCTGTGTCTGTGTCTGTGTTGTGTGTGTCTGTGTCTGTGTCTGTGTCTGTGTCTGTGTCTGTGTCCGTGTCCGTGTCCGTGTCCGTGCCGTGTCCGTGTCCGTGTGCCTGTGTGTGTGTGTGTGTGTGTGTGTGTCGCGTGGTCGTGCGTGCGTGCGTGTGTGTCGTGTGTGTCGTGTCTGTGTCTGTGTCTGTGCCTGTGTCCGTGTCTGTGTCTGTGTCCGTGTCCATGTCCGTGCCGTGTCCGTGTCCGTGTCCGTGTCCGTGGCGTGCCGTGTCCGTGTCCGTGGCCGTGTATGTGTCTGTGTCTGTGTCCGTGCTGTGTCTGTGTCTGTGTCTGTGTCTGTGTCTGTGTCTGTGTCTGTGTCTGTGTCTGTGCCGTGCTGTGTCTGTGTCTGTGTCTGTGTCGTGTCTGTGTCGTGTCTGTGTCTGTGTCTGTGTCTGTGTCTGTGTCTGTGTCTGTGTCTGTGTCTGTGTCTGTGTCTGTGTCTGTGTCTGTGTCTGTGTCTGTGTCTGTGTCTGTGTCTGTGTCGTGTCTGTGTCTGTGTCTGTGTCGTGTCCGTGTCGTGTCGTGTCCGTGTTCGTGTCCGTGTCTGTGTCGTGTCTGTGTCCGTGTCGTGTCGTGTCGTGTCGTGTCGTGTCGTGCTGTGTGTCCGTGTCCGTGTCGTGTGTGTCGTGTCCGTGTCCGTGTCTGTGTGTCGTGTCCGTGTCGTGTCTGTGTCTGTGTTGTGTGTGTGTGTGTGTGTGTGTGTGTGTGTGTGTGTGTGTGTGTGTGTGTGTGTGTGTGTGTGTGTGTGTGTGTGTGTGTGTGTGTGTGTGTGTGTGTGTGTGTGTGTGTGTGTCGTGCGTGTGGGTGCGTGTGCAGTGCTGTGTGCGTGTTGTGTGTGTGTGTGTGCGTGTGCGTGTGCGTGTGCGAGTGCGTGTGCGTGTGCGTGTGCGTGTGCGTGTGCGTGTGCGTGTGTGTATGTGTGATTTCACTATTTATTTTTTATTGGGTTAATTTTAATTTGTCATCGAACTGTGTTTTTATTTTTGTGATTAGTCGATGGCATAATTTTGTACGCACTTTGATATAATTTAATTGCACTTTGTTGTATTTATACATTGAACCTTCTTAATTTTACTTTGATTTATAAATGTACTAGTAAATTATTCCTTGTTTTAATAAACGGCCTGGTTTTCTTGGTTATTATTTCCCTGTTTATAATTAACGGATTGAATTATCAATGCGCAAAGTCCGGTAATTTAGTTAGAGTAATTTTGTTGTTTGCCTGCCGGCCATGGTGAAACATTTAATGGCATTCATTTCTACGTCATACAATTAAGAAAGCGTAGCCTATTTCCACATTTCCAATTATTTTTATGAAATTTGAGTTTTGCGAGTAATTCGACATTAGGCTTTTAAATACATTCTAAGCTTTACATTATTACGTAGTTTCTCGATGTTATGCACGTAAGATGCGTTATTACCAACTCAAGATAAGGTCATTAGGAAATTTTCCTAAGTATTTGCATTGTTGCGACTAAGTACAACATTACGCTCTTAAGAATTGTATGGTTTTAATAGGTACACTACAGTCCCCATATGATGTTCCTTCTCAACCGGAAGACATTTTGAACAATACTAATTTCAGAAAATAAGCCATTAACGCTATTATTCACAGATATTGAATAATTTAGGTGCAGCAAACAATACCTATTTAAAAAAAGTTACTTTTGCAGTCAGTGGTTTAGTGTACTGAACTGTTCAACTGTAACAAAGAAATTTAATGTGTAGATGAGACCCGCCCAAGTTGTCGACTACAGTTACAATCGGAAACCTAAGTGCTGGTGATTTAATTTACGTTATCTATTTAACGTTCTGAACGGTTGGAAAGTTAAAAATACTTACTTCTTTATTGGGTAAAAATCGTCCTTTTAAAAGCGAATTTTACAACCTTTCAATAGCAATTGTAGCTATTAGCCTCAATAAAAGGAAAAAAGTTTTAATAAATATTTGAATTAGTACTGCTAATACAATGTATTTATTTTAAACTTGTAAAATTTGGTTTTAAATTCACGTCTTTCATATAAAAAGATGAGTATTTTTAGTTTACAATGTAAGTCGTTTTTTCGGTTGTCTTATTCACCTTTGCTGCTTTGTACGATCATCTGCATTAACTCAGTTTCTGCAATGTTCTTCACCATATTTCAATGAACTGTGGATATCTCTATTTTGGTACTATTTTTACTTTGGTCTCCAGTTTCTGTACTCACTGTGGTTTCCAATGGAGCCAATTAAGTGAGTCAAGTGATTATGTCATTTGTTATAATAACATTAATAGTTAAGTCATTTTTCCACGATATACTAACATGCTTTTTATCATAAACAATTTAAATTTTTAACTAAACCTTGGAACTGCAATTGAATTCAATTCTATTACCATAAGGGTCACTATTTATATTTTGAGCATAACAATGAAAAAACAGTAATTTGTCATTGAAAAATGCTTTATTCTTTTCCGAAATATTCTCCTTTGCGATGAATACACCATTGCCTTCGTTTGAACCATTTGTCATAGCATTTTTTCCAATCTTCTTGAGACACCTCCATAACATGGCTTTGAACGCATCAACGACTTCTTCTATCCGTGAAAGGATAATATTTTCAATTTCTGAATGAGCTAGTCCAAAAATTATGAGATTGTGAAGTGTTCTTAACATGGGCCTTTTTTTTAATTTAATTCCGACAATTAGCTTATTAAGATGAAAGTAAATAAAGCAACTTTAAATGAATTATAATATTAACATTAAATTATAGTACTTGATGCCTCTTTACTACGAGTAGATAATCTAAACTTTATTAATTAAATAGTTTAACGAATAGATACAAAAGTAGATAACTATAGATTTCAACCACACAAAAAATAATAATAAATAGGTTTAAGGCTGAATCCAAGAGCTCTGGGAAATCGTGTCTGATATGGCAACCTGAATAATTATGCACGTCTTAATTTGAAGTAATGCGAACACTATGTGCGAGACTCCCTGTAAAGTAACGTTAAAAAAAATTAAAAATAAGTGGTACAAAGCTTCTACCTTAAATGAAAGTTTAACGGTAAAAATATAAAACGAAATTTACGCTTAAGCAGCTACTGAATCAGACGATAGTAATTTAGTTACCGAAAACTATCTATCAAATTCAGCCATAAATAAGCCACACTAATATTTTGTTTCATAAACTGACTATCTCAACAAAACAAGCCACTAAGTGTAATGATTTACACTTACTAAATATAAGGTTTACATATAATATATGAATATAAAATACGTGGGTAAGTAAATAAGTATACAAATATAACATAAGTAAGTAAATTTTCATTTAAAATATGTAGATTTAGCAAAATTTCAATACCTTAGATAACGAGAAAACCGCACACCAAATAGTGCAAACAAAGCACCTATATTTAATATGTGAACTACAGAACTTTTGCTGGTTAAACCGTAATAGTTTGATGTTATATGACTGGCCAATAACTTAATTAACTTGAAGAGCAACTTTTACGATCCAAATTTACCTTGGTAAAACTAAGTGTTCCAAATATTTACAAAATCTACAGGTATAGTAGGTGAGCGTAGGTACCAATTAAGTGTAAGCAGTCTTATGTCATCTCCATGCGATTTCAATGTAACTTATAGGTAGAATGTGTAACTGGAGAAAATCGATAACATCAGTATCAGTTTGTATTTTGTATAGTATGAAGAATTCCAAATACAGAAGTAAGGCCAGAATTAACATAATATTGATGTGTATTTAAAGATGTAATTAACTATTTACCACGTTGAGATAAGAAGATTTCACAATGAACTGGTGAATGTAGAGTAAAAAACGATTAACTACGCATGTCACAAGATCATCGAATAAAAAATGAAAAGGAGCTATCCATTTGGAAAGTTTTGCATTTGAATTATGTGGAACACTCCTCCCTTGAACGTCCCGGCCTTTTTCTAATAATGGCTGTAAGCAATTTCTCAAAAGTGTCACAGTATATGTGGCTATTGACAGTAATACTTGGTCCAAGAAATTTTCACAGAAGTATGCATTCGTTATTCAGGAACATTGTGGCCATGGCTTTGTGGACAGGTAGTGAAGTTATGAACATTTTCTGGGCTGATCAAGATAGATGTTTATATATCATGCATTGTTGTTTGATCTCTGGGGTGAATTTATAAACCCAACCTTTACCTTCGGTAATAGTATGTTGGGTGAAAGAATCCCCTTCCTCTAGATATCGGATGAAGTTTTGAAGTGAATTTATGGTACTAATTGATATTGGTAAAAAATGTCATCGTTACGCAACAATCAAAAGTAGGAAAACGTTTCATATGGTACGCAAACAAAATAAAGAATAGTATTATAATGTGTCAATGATGGCTTTAATTATACTGTAGTAGCGTTATTATTATTAGATTTCTTAAAAACGTATAATTAAAAAGTACTCTAACAGAAACCTGAAATATGTTTGTAGCAAGACATTACAAGATTTAACCGGATATACAAACAAAATGATTACTTTTCAAGAAATAGTTTATATCTGCACAATGGAAACATACTTTATAATGCATGTATTTGAATTACAACGTGCTGGAATTGTCATCCTTGTTTAAGAAAATAAAACACTAAATATTGTTGTAATATGAACTAAAACATACTACCTTCATCTGAACTTTATATCTGGTGTGTTCAATATCCATTTTACCCTATTTGATACTAAAAGCCCCTAAGGATATCCGTCTTTATTATATCATTTATTATTCCAATTGTAAGAGTCGATTTACAAACGTCTCTTGCGATTGCAACATATTTAACTCTAAGATATCAGATTCGGCTCTGCGAAGACTTAGAAATAAATTCGATTGCTGTTACAGCTGCTACCTCTCTTTGAGAAATGTATTAAATCGTTTTTCCTTCAAATAATTTTTCATTATTTTAAACTGATTTAATCTGAATATAAAATTTCGTTTTCAACACTATTTCTTCAAAATTAAACCGAACTTTGTATAAATAAAAACAAATTTAGTTAAAATATATCATTGAATAATCACGCTCTCGACTGTTGTTATTTCGGTACAGAATTGATTGCTGTCTCTTGACAACTACGTGTTTAGAATTGATTTTTTAGAAGAGCACTCAAAAACGTTCACAAATTTTTAAACAGGTTAAATCAAGTCAACAACAAAAACTGAATTTTTTACGAACATAAATGCGTATATCTCGTTTTGTTAGAAATGATAATAAATGGTTTAATGGCGTAGTTTGAAGTGACATTGCTAACATAATTGTAAGTATCTGAAAATCAAAAATTGCATTGAAATTTAAATTTAGCAAAATCTAACGAAATACCGACAATTTATGTAAGTTGCGAAAATGGATTATCACTAATAATTCTTACCTACCAGGGACAAGCTTTAAAATTACAAAAAGATGAATCAAAACAAGAACAATGTTCTTTTGACTCTAAAGTTACAATCCGTAATTACACCTTTCATGCCTTAGTAAATTTACATTGTATTTTATGCCATTATGCCATTATTATTCAGTCGTAATAAAACGGTTGTTTGTTAATTAATTATGACATAATTAAATATATAAAACGTGCATGTAAATGAATAATGTAATTATTTGTGAATTATATAATAAAACACTCTAACAATATTTAATGACTTATTAACCAGTAATAAACTCAACACATTCAAAAGTTGTAGTTCAAAGTGGTAATGATGTATGAAATTGCTGATAAGTTAACCATTCATGAATTTAAATTTTAGTTCAGAATATATTTACTTTTTGAAATGAAAAAAGTAATCAGAAGCAAAATTACTATTTGTTCGAAATATTTACAATAAACCATTTGGTGCAATTTTAACTATACAGAGTGGATTATAAGTCGGGAAACGCCCAATTATCTCGTAAACTGCTAGTCCGAATTGTACAAAATTTGGAATAAGCCTATTTTGGGATACGAAGATTCCAGATTTAATATTTGCAATATTGCCAAATTTGCCGTTTCTCTGATATTATTAGTCACTTTGGTTCATTAAATACACCACCCTGTATATGCAGTCATTATTGAAATCTCCTCTTCAATATGAGTTCAACCATATGTAACACTTATAATTTTATGTTGCTAGTAGGTCTTAAATACATAAAACAAAGCAAAATATGTAGATTTGAAGAAATTTAAATGTTTAAATATAGAATGCTGTGATTTTGACATTTGTTCACCATTTACATTATTAAATAAAACTCATCTTATTTTCATGTGTTTTGAAAAGTTCTGCAAAGTAAATTGTTTCTATAAAATGGATATTAATGAAAAAGAACGAATTACTATTCTAATGATGAGAGGGTACGGCGACAGAAAAAGATCTTGTAGTGAAGCAGCCAACCTGTTCAACGATACTTTCCCAAACCGTTCTCCTATCCATAAGGCGACGATACATAAAACTGTAAAGCGCTTTGAGGACTCTGGAGGAGTAAAAGATAGATACCGATAAGGTAGACAAAAACAGTTATGAATGACAACAAAAATTTTGATATAATGCAGAGTTTCGTTGAAGATCCACACACCCACTGCGTGTCTGCGTGTGTGCGTGTCTGCGTATCTGCGTGTCTGCGTGTCTGCGTGTCCGCGTGTCCGCGTGTCCGCGTGTCCGCGTGCCCGCGTGTCCGCGTGTCCGCGTGTCCGCGTGTCAGCGTGTCAGCGTGTCAGCGTGTCAGCCTGTCTGCGTGTCTGCGTGTCTGCGTGTCTGCGTGTCTGCGTGTCTGCGTGTCTGCGTGTCTGCGTGTCTGCGTGTCAGCGTGTCTGAGTGTCTGCGTGTCTGCGTGTCTGCATGCCTGGGTGTCTGCGTATCTGCGTGTCTTCGTGTCAGCGTGTCTGTTTGTCTGCGTGTCTGCGTGTCTGCGTGTCAGCGTGTCTGCGTGTCTGCGTGTCTGCGTGTCTGCGTGTCTGCGTGTCTGCGTGTCTGCGTGTCAGCGTGTCTGCGTGTCTGCGTGTCTGCGTGTCTGCGTGTCTGCGTGTCTGCGCGTGTCCGCGTGTCCACGTGTCCGCGTGTCCGCGTGCCCGCGTGTCCGCGTGCCCGCGTGCCCGCGTGTCCGCGTGTCCGCGTGTCCGCGTGTCCGCGTGTCCGCGTGTCCGCGTGTCCGCGTGTCCGCGTGTCCGCGTGTCCGCGTGTCCGCGTGTCCGCGTGTCCGCGTGTCCGCGTGTCCGCGTGTCCGCGTGTCCGCGTGTCCGCGTGTCAGCGTGTCAGCGTGTCAGCGTGTCAGCGTGTCAGCGTGTCTGCGTGTCTGCGTGTCTGCGTGTCTGCGTGTCTGCGTGTCTGCGTGTCTGCGTGTCTGCGTGTCTGCGTGTCTGCGTGTCTGCGTGTCTGCGTGTCTGCGTGTCTGCGTGTCTGCGTGTCTGCGTGTCTGCGTGTCTGCGTGTCTGCGTGTCTGCGGGTCTGTGCGTGTCCGCGTGCGCCGCGTGCCCGCGAGCCCGCGTGTCCGCGTGTCCGCGTGTCCGCGTCTCCGTGTGTCCGCGTGTCCGCGTGCCCGCGTGTCCGCGTGCCCGCGTGCCCGCGTGTCCGCGTGCCCGCGTGTCCTGTCGCTGCGCGTGCCCGCGTGCCCGCGTGTCCGCGTGTCCGCGTGTCCGCGTGTCCGCGTGTCCGCGTGTCCGCGTGTCTGCGTGTCTGCGTGTCTGCGTGTCTGCGTGTCTGCGTGTCTGCGTGTCTGCGTGTCTGCGTGTCTGCGTGTCTGCGTGTCCGCGTGTCCGCGTGTCCGCGTGTCAGCGTTTCCGCGTGTCCTGTCCGCGTGTCCGCGTGTCCGCGTGCCCGCGTGTCAGTGTCCGCGTGCCCGCGTGTCGCGCGTCCGCGTGTCCGGGTGTCTGCGTGTCTGCGTGTCTGCGTCTCTGCGTGTCTGCGTGTCTGCGTGTCTGCGTGTCTGCGTGTCTGCGTGTCTGCGTGTCTGCGTGTCTGCGTGTCTGCGTGTCTGCGTGTGTGCGTGTGTGCGTGTGTGCGTGTGTGCGTGTGTGCGTGTGTGCGTGTGTGCGTGTGTGCGTGTGTGCGTGTGTGCGTGTCTGCGTGCCTGCGTGTCTGCGTGTCTGCGTGTCTGCGTGTGTGCGTGTGTGCGTGCGTGCGTGCGTGTGTGCGTGCGTGCGTGTGTGTTGTGTTTGTGTTTGTTTGTGTATGTGTGGGTATGTGTCTGAGTGTGGGTGTGGGTGCTGGTGTGTGTGGGGTGCATGTGTGCGTGGGTGGTTGGGCGGTTGGGTGGTTGGTTGGTTTGTTTGGTTGTGGGTGGGTGGGAGGATAGGTGGGAGGTGAGCGCGTGCGTGCGTGCTAGCGTACGATTACAGCCACTTTTTAATATAAATTAGGTTACCTAAATCTTAGCACTAGAGTAGTATGAAAATTTGCCTTGAGAAGGTCTAAAGCTTTAGTCCTTTGTTCATTTGTTTCTATTTATGATAAAATTATGTGCAAGATGTATTAAATTTATAATGTTAAGATTAACATTAATGAAAATACAATTTTAATGCTCTGGATTGTGTGAAATTATACTGAAGAACTTAATTACATGCTTAAACAGAAAGTTATGCTACGATTGAGGCATTTTTATAATCCTTTGATTGTTTATCCAGGTCCATACAAGGAGGAAATACGTGTATAATTTTGTTCAATTACTAACGTAACATGGACACAACGATAAGAAACTCATATGCTGGCCACTCCTTTTTTTTTCATTAGTAAGTTCCTCCGAAACTACACATTCAAATAATGAAAATATTCTTCATATTTGTATTTGAGCAATCGCATCACAAACCGTATGGCTTCCTGTCGAGCACCTTGCCTGTTATCACGTGTCAAATGGGCATTAAGATTTATGACAATAAGTCTGAATATGAGCCGGCTAAATTCAATGTCTCACTTCTACAATTTGAAAGCTTGTCCCGAAAATGAAGAAAGGTTACGGCTAATCGTGTCCGCTATAAATTTGAAAAACTAACCCGCGCTGTAACGAACCATTTCCGATCCAAAGTGGACCATAAAACCATACATTTACATTTTACACGTGCACGGGTTTAAAAAACCACACCTGAAGCAACACTTCTTCTCAGATCATCCAATACCCAATGCCTTTATTCGCTCTCTATCTTAGACTAAATATGCGCTAAATTCAACCTTTAATCATCACTTAAGCTGTAGAATTACTATAACGATCTCACATAAAATTCTTATATTTTCACCGACATTCGTAATTAAATAGTGCAAATAAAATTACATCCTCCAAAACGTTTGTACACATTAGCTCATTATGATAAATAAATGTAGGCGATGTAGGGAAGAACTTTTAGCCTGAATCATGAGATCTCTGATAAATTCTCTCTCTAGAAACAAAGATTTCAAAAAAACTTATAAAAAAGTTGTTACTAATACAGTTGTATTACCATGTACAGATCTGAGGTACCTACCATTAATTTAATTTTTTCCCTATTTTGGGCAAATAAAAAAAATAAAATTCTACTTCATCCAACCAGTGTTAACGTATTTGTTAGTAAAATACTTACTTCCTAACTCTATTTCATAAAGCACATATAAATGTTACAATAAGTACTGTTTAATTATTTGTTTATTAACAAACATAAGCCAAGTAACTATATAACAATAAGTAAATTCTGCATGTCGGCCTTCCCGTTCCATGTACATTATGGTCCGCCTTAAAGGATCATTCACAGCATTTACTAAAAATTCAGCGGGTATCTGCATTACCTTCACTCTTACAGTGTTTTCTAATTTATCGATATTCCCAAAAAGGTCTTTCAGCATAGACTTTTTTTTTCAAGTACACCCAAAAGAAAAAATCAAGCGGGGTCATCTGGAGACCTCCGTGGCTATGGATAATCGGAAAACCGTTTCATCGGTTAGTTCATCATTTCAATTTTAAATATTGTTCAGCTTTTGGTCTCCGACGAAAAAAAGAAGCGAAAAGATAATGGTTCACCATTCCACAAGACACTTCATGACGAAATTGGGATTTTCGGCCATTAGAAGTAAATGTAGCCTCATCTGTCCAAAGGACCTGTTAGGGAAAATTGAAGTTCTTCTCTTTTTGCCCCAAGCTGAGAAATAGAATCCAAGTCAAAGTCATGTTCCATAAGTGTAGAGATGGTTATTGGTTTAAAAGGTCGAAATTTGATATTTCTCAAATTCGATAAACGGTACTAGCCGATACATAGCTTCGGTTAGAAATCTTTGACAAGGGTATTATTTTATTTTTTATAACAACTGACAGTACATTGTAAGACTTATTTTTGTTTTCGGATATCCACTCGTTGTGTCCTTTTTTAAAACTACAGTCTACCAACCAATAGAGCAAATACCCAGAAGGTAATCTGTTGTTGTCTATTTATTGTGCTTGTGTTTTTTTCATCGTAATTGACATTTATTCGCCAAAATTATACGAATATAAGCGGATGAACGTAGTTGTTTTGCTTTTAAATGTTTCAGTCTATTAACGTTTTTTTTTTTTTTTGTAACAAACTGCATTCACCTGTGCAATGAAACGATTGATGTTTGATTATTTATATATAACTTATAGATCCAAAATTTCATGTTGTAAAATGGTTAACGTTGGAATGAACAAGGTTGATTTCCGATATTGTTTCGAGGTTTAAGCGCATCTGTATACTGATAACATAAAATTACTTTAAGTCTAGAGGAAATTCCGAATAAGTGGGGTTATTTAATTTCCCAATTACGATTTAGAATAACTGACATATAAATTGATCCGGTTTAAATTGTACATTATTATTTATTGTATTTTATTTAATGTATGGCTGGTTTATTGAATTTATGAGCATTATTTTGTGATCTCTTCCCCGAACAGCGAGAGCTATTAAAAAGGCAGTTGGTATTTTAATATTTAAGTAAAAGATGATTTCAGTTAAGGTTAATTTTGTTTATTAAATGTTGTTTGTTGTGAAAGTGATTTAATGGAAAATTCAGGATCTGAAGTGATTCACTTATTTACATTTATTTTTTTTTTATAGAGTATAAGTAACAAATTATAGTTTGTAATAGAGTTTATTTAGCTTTACGCTTGTTTATCTTTTAAGCAAAATTGATTATAAAATTCTGATAGATAACTGGCTTTCTCGCTGATATCTCACTTTTACAAAAATGATCTGAAATATTTAGTGGTTGATTTTGCGTTATTTTGTTTAAATGCGTTGGGGTTCAGCGTAACGTAAAAGTAGGTTAAACACGGCCACTGACCCAACGGCTGATTTGTTCACACGCTTTATTACCTTGAAGGTGTGTGACTATTTTGAAGATTTGTTTTACAGGTAAAGATCCCGGACTACAATAACGTCACCTGGGGTTAAGCTCGCGTCACGTAAGTGACAATTTGTCTGTTTGGCTGATTACATCTGTACGTGTGCACAAGTGTATTTTCCCGATTTTGTTTTAATAAGTCTGGTGCCCATTACAAGACTTTATCATGATTGTGGTTTACTCCGATTTGCGACTTTCGGTAATACGATAATCCACCCTAAATATCTAAATTCCGAAACACGCCCACGGTCCAATATTCCACCGGGCTAGCCGGCAAACCCTTAATTGTTAAGTTAATGTTACCTCCCGAAGTGGTATATGGTATACGGAGTAAAAGTCTCTATGTGATATTACAGGTCTAATCTTACTTGTTTCGTGTCAGTTAAACGTCCAACCTCGCCTAACAGTGTTTCACTTTTGCTATATATACAGGGTGTCCCAATAGTGCGTATTCGGTCGATAGCTCCTTAGCTATTAAGCTTAGAAGATAAGTTTAAATACGAAAGTTGTCTGTTTTTATAAGCTGTATATTCTAAAAATAGTTTGGTTTCTACAAGGTGTAATATAAAAGCGGTGCAATATAGAACTTTTGATTGTTAAACAAAACACCCTATATATTATTTTATTTTTCGATTTTCCTTATAATTTTACACCTTTTTTATAAGAATTACTTACAAGCTAACATTTTTATGTAATAATTCAAGTAGGCAGTTATCTTTAAAGATAAAAAAATAATCTTTGGTATATAATTTAATCATACATGAGCTTACTTTAGTCTATTGTCAAAATTGAATTTCAATATGAACGGTGATCACAAAAATTAATTCAATAACGTAAACTTGAAAATGCTTTATCTTCATTTTTTTAAATGGCACACCCTATATTTTTTTAATGCCTTGTCTTCGTCTATTAAGCGGCTTTCATTTCTATTAAATATGTTCTATACCTATCTCTAATAGTTTCGGAGATATTTAAGTTTGTTCAATTTTTTTCGTTGATAGCACTGAAGAAGAGTAACATTAGTCGGTCAAAGCAAGCTTTGGATACATAAGAAACTAAAAAATATTAACTGAAATACATAATTTGTAATTATAATAGATATTGTATGAAACCACCATTTTTAAGAGATATTTGAGATGTTTTTAAACGATTCATCGTAAAATTAAACAATTTAATCCAAATACCGTAAAACAAAGGATGAACGAAAACAAATGAAGAAATCAAACTTGTCAAACAGTGCTAATATTTGTGTAGTATTGTATACTTACTTCCTAAATTACAAAATGAATGTTTCGGAAGAACTTGTTAATATGATTTACGTTCTTGGTGAAAGCGATAAAAATTGTCTTTTAGCTCATCGAATTTATAAGCAAAAATTTCCCAATGCACGACACCCGCAAGTTTCAGCATTTGCAAGATTGAAAGAGCGTTTCGAGCAAACAGGCAGTATTCATTACGAAGACAACTTAGAACGAGAAAGAACGGCAATTAACGAAGGTAATGAACATTTAGTTCTTCAATTCGTGATTGAAAATCCTCACGTTTCTTGCCGACAATTGGAATTAGAAGTTGGAATTTCAAAGCATCAGTTAATAGAATTTTGGGCCAGAATTATTGGGGAAAGAATTATAGGACCATATTTTTTTGAAAACACGGTCAATGGAGATTCATTTTTAAACTTCTTGCGCAACGAATTTGAAACTTTTATTGAAGATTTACCTTTACAAACCCTTAGAGAAATGTGGCTGCAATTAGATGGCGCTCTTCCGCATTTTAGCAGAAACGTTAGAAATTATTTAAATATCCAGTTTCAAAACAAATGGATTGGAAGACGAGGGCCGATCTCCTTGCCTGCAAGATCGCCTGACTTGACAAAGCTGGACTTTTTTCTTTGGGGTTGGATTAAAGAAAAAGTCTATCAAACTCCTCCAACGACTGTAGATGATATGAAGGTAAGAATTAGAGACATCATTCAAAATATAAATGTTTCCACGTTACGAAAAGTAAATTTGTGGTTTATTCAAAGACTTCATGTTTGCCAGCAACAAAATGGTGATCACATTGAACATTTATTATAATTTTAAGTGTTTGTATTTCAGTTAATATGTTTTTTAGTTTCTTATGTATTCATAGCTTGCTTTGACCGACTAATGTTACTCTTCTTCACTGTTATCAACGACAAAATTGAACAAATATCTCCGAAACTATTAGAGATAGGTATAGAACATATTTAATAGAAATGAAAGATTAATAGACGAAGACAAGGCGTTAAAAAAATATAGGGTGTGCCATTTAAGAAAATGAAGATATAGCATTTTCAAATGTATGTCATTGAATTAATTCTTGTGATCACCGTGCATATTGAAATCCAATTTTGACAATAGATTAAAGTAAGTTCATGTATGAATAAATTCTATACCAAAGATTATTTTTTTATCTTTAAAAATAACTGAGATACGCCTACTTGAATTACTACATAAAAATGTCAGTTTTTAGTTAACTTTGCAAATATCTCAAAAACTGTAAGATTTAGCTTGTAAGAAATACTTATTAAAAAGATGTAAAATTATAAGGAGAATCGAAAATAAAATAATATATGGGTGTTCTATTTAAAAATCAAAAGTTCTATATTGTACCGCTTTATATTACACCCTTAGAAACCAAACTATTTTTAGATTATGCAGCTTATAAAATAGACAACTTTCGTATTTAAACTTATCTTCTAAGTTTAATGGCTAAGGAGCTATCGACCGAATACGCACAATTGAGACACCTGTATATATATATATATATATATATATATATATATATATATATTGTATAATGTGCATTGTTACGCTAGAATTATATGTAAACCCTACATTATGAGGAGAATGGCGTCATTACTGCGCTGGCGTAGTAAGGCTAAAACAGAAATTTTGGTCTTTATCGTGTTCATGATACCGGAGACAATTGAAATTGTTATGATATACTAAGTTATGTTGCTAGTTAATATTGCCGTTGTCATTTATTTCATAACTTCCTGAAAATTTATTTTTACGGAAATATAACCTCAACCAAAATTCTAATTATTTCTAATACCAATGCAGTCACTACTGTTCTAGTAAATTGTAACTAATGTAGAAGTTATATCAAACAAAGTAGAGCCTTTTGAAATTCTAAAAAATGTTAATAAATGCCCGTTTAGGTGAAAATTAAAATCAACAGCGTAGTAGTGCACATTATACATATATATATATATATATATATATATATATATATATATATATATATATATATATATATATATATATATATAAACTATTATTAGTTATTTTTCCAATTTCATTACGTATAACTTACTTATTAAAAAGAGAATTTTCAACTTTACATCTTTACATGAGCGCAGACTGGTTGTGGATGCTGATAACAACCCATACCTGTAACAAATAAAAAGCAGTTATTATTACATATTATGTTTGTTTTCTCCAAATTGAAAATTTTATTGGTTGAAAGATTCTTATATTTTTATTACGGTATGTATAAATACTGAATTCACGTTCTGTAGATGTATTGAACTTAGGTTTAAATATATTTTACCTTTACTTATCGCTTTGTCGACAGTATATTCAAAAGTATTGGAGTTATGGAAAACTACAAAACTTTAATTTTCCATTTCTATTAGTAATCCATTACTAATTTTAAAATTGATTTGCTATTGCTCTGATGCACGCGAATAGAATTACTCGGTTTGAGTTAAACACATCTCAAATTCATTAATTTTACATCTTAAGCGTTGAACAATGATTATGGAATACTCATAATGGATTGATCATGAAACTAGATCTGCATATAATGTGTAGAAGCGCTTTATTGTTGCTAATAAATCGTGAAACCTGATGAATAATTTATTTTATCATAGGTGGTTTATGTCTATTAACGTTATCGATAATAATATACCTAAATATTGTTACGTAATTAGCATTAATAATAGAAACTTAATTAGTCGTTGGGAATGCTTTTAATAAAACTGTTGCAGAATCTATTTGGCTGTCTATGTGGTTATACACATACAGTGCGTACCAAAGGTATAAAACCGGCCTTGTTATTTCAAAAAGATTTAAGCTAAATCGATAACATTTAATATTCATGCCGTTTACAAAGCCTTCTATTATTTCTACAGTTTTGTTATTTTTTTAACTGACAAGGTCGGGAGCTGCACAGCCAACTCGATTTTTTTTAAATTGGAAGGGGGTCAAATCGATTACCGTTTGAAAAGTATTTTCAAGTAGATTCAGCGACATGCCGCGTCCCATAGTTATCTCTAAGATTCAGCGACATGCCGCGTCCCATAGTTATCTCTAAAGATAGCTTTGCTATTGTAAATTAAAGAGTGGGAGCAGGTATTAACTGCAAACTGAAGATCCAGTTAGCATGGGGTACAATGAATTCTTTTATGGTGTCTATTATAACTTCAGATTGTTGAAACCGTGTTTTAAGTTTATAAAATTCATTTAGTACAAGAATCATTTATAAGTGATGCTCAAACTGTTCCCCATTCACCACTTGGCAGTAATAAATTCGATTAGAAAATCCTTCAATGAATTCAAAATGAACTCGCGAGGAATATTTGCTGTTTCTTCTCGAATTCGTTGCACTAGTTCATACAAGTTGTTTGGTTTATCGATGTAAATACGAATCTTAAGGTAACCGCACAAGAAAAAAATCTAGTGGGGTTAAGTCAGGTGATCGCGGTGGCCATTCAATACCTTCTCTACGTCCAATCCACCTTTCCGGAAAAACGTTGTAGAAATAAGCACGAACTAGTCCTTGTTTTCAGCGCTCACTAAATCGTCAGTTATCCAGTTAATACCTACTGCCAATCTTTAATTTACAATGGCGAAGTTATCTTTAGAGATAACTATGGCAAGCGGCATGTCGCTGAATTCTATTTGAAAATACCTTTCAAACGGTATGCGATTTTACCCCCTTCCTATTTAAAAAAAATCCAAGTTGACTGTGCATGCATATTAAATTTTATCTATTTAGCTTGAATAGTTTTGAAATAACAAGGCCGGTTCCATAGATTTGGTACGCACTGCATGTGTAATATTAACTAATCGACTTGACTAGAACAGGTTAAACCGCACAAATTACTTTTCTTTGTACCTTAAAAAGGAACAAGTGCAATTTTATACAACCAGTAGATTCTGTTAGTAGGACCAAAAATGTTATATTTTGTAATGAATTTGGTTTGGTGAATAATCAAGCGTGAGCTACACAAAGTAGCAATGTATGTACGTATGTATGTATACATTTGTGTTGCATGTATGGCTATCTCTGTTACTATAAGAGCTGCAAAATCGGTCAAATGCACAATGTTTCTTAGGATTCTATTACCATTCCAGAAATGCTATTACATTTTATCAATCGTTTTTGGTTTTTGAAGAAATCGCAGGAAACCAAAGTTGTGCATTTTTGACAGACCGCCCGTACCTCGGTTATTAAAGAACATACGGTATTTTGGTTTAAACATTTTCAGGTACTTTTTTAAAAACTTTACAATAAAAAAATAAAAAAAAGAATATCTTTTTCAGATTTCGAGATAACGACTATTACTTTCTTTTTTCTTATGGACCCCATATTGGATTATTAATGAATTAAATATCTTTTTTTCCTCTTTTCAAAAATGTATCACAACATGGTATTTTATTTTCAATGAATACTGAAATAAGAAAAAAATGTTTATCGTTTATCTAGTTAGGCCATGGTTCACTATATCGTTCGTTGTTTAAAGTTCAGTAATTAATACCTCCTTCAATAGGCAACTGAATGCTTCAATAATTATGAAAAAGCACAAGCTAGACCAGTAGGATCTTGAATTATTATCGATAAAATTTATTGAACGAATGAAAAAACAGACTTTCGCGATCATTTACAATAAAAGCTGATACAAATAAATTGTAACTGTCTAAATTAAAAGAATTGTTTTATGCGGACACCACCTTGATCAAAACAAATTTGACAACGATTTTGAAGAGAGTTTATTGCACTCATTAATGTGTTTCTATTCACAGCATGCATAGAGTTTCAGACTCTTTCTTGCAATATTTTCTGGAGCTTCAAATGCGGCAGTTTCGTTCTTAACGTGTCCCCATAAAAACAAATGAAGGGGAAAGGGAGAGTTCTGTTCTAAATAATTCTTTACGACGGCGGCATTATGAGCTGGACAACCATCGTGCATAAGCCAAATTTGATCCAAGCACCCCACAGCTGCCCTTACAGCTGCCATTATTTGCTCTTGTAAGAGTTCAAGATATCGTGCTGCGTTTACATTGAAATTAAAAATGAATGGCCCAATTAATTGATTTCCTAAAAGTAATAATTTCTAAAATTTCATACTTAAATTTGAATTTCATTTTATATCTACGTATTATACCGCACGAAGCATTAAATCCAAATTTTGCTTGAAATCGTCTTTGTGATGTGAGTTGTGGGTTTTCTACGGCCCAGAGATGGGTATTACGCCTGTTGAAACCTCCGCAGTTGGTAAATCGAGTTTCATCAGTCCATAATATTTTCATAGAAAAATTGGGATTTTCTCGCATATTTTGGATGAACCATTCACAAAATCTTACTCTTCGTGGAAAATCATTTGCCGATAAACTTTGTATTATCCTAGACTTGTATGGATGCTATTTATTGGCGTCCAGTACTCGATGGACGGGTGACTTAGGAGTATTTGTTTCATTACCAATTTTTCTAACAAATGCTCTGGGTTATTGTTAGTATACTGTAACACAAGATTATTTCTTCCCCCATTTTCACAGAATATTTATGATTTCTGGGTTTTACAAAACTTCCATTATTCAGCAAATTCAATAACAGATTCCTAAAATGTCTTTCGTTTGGTTAACCTCGTTCAGGAAATTTATTTTCATAAATTTCAGCAGCCGCCAGCGTTTCTGTAGGCTTCGAAGTAGGTTTCAACATGGCAATTTTTTCTTCATTTGTATAATTAAGAGCCATGGTTGGAAATTTGAAAATTATAATTTAAAGGAAATTAAAAAATATTATTAATTTTACTAAATACATAAATAAAAAGTTTAACTCGAGTAGAATTTGAATATATGACCTGTACTTTGCTAGAGTACCGCGCTAGTCACCTGCGCCATCGAGATTCAAAACCCCATCGATGCAAATTTTGTCTTTATGTATGTAGAACTGATCCTTGCGATATTACAGGCTCAAAGTACAGGTCGTAGGTTCAAATACTACTCGAGTTAAACTTTTTATTTATGTATTTAATAAAATTAATAATAATTTTTAATTACATATTTACCTTTGAACTTATTCGTTCATAACAAAACTTATAATAAATTAATATTAGTCAAGTTGCATTGGTATGTGGGAATCCTTGCGATATTGCAGGCTCACTTTTCGTTAATATAAGTAATTGGATTGTAATCAGTTAATCACATTATATTTAGAATTTACATCAGTTCTACATACATAAAGACAAAGTTTGCATCGATTGGGGCTTGAATCTCGATGGCGCAGTTGGTTAGCGCGGTACTTTAGCAAAGTACAGGTCGTAGGTTCAAATCGTACTCTAGTTAAACTTTTTATTTATGTATTTAATAAAATTAATAATAATTTTTAATTATTACCTTTGAACTTATTCGTTCATAACAAAACCTATAATAAATTAATGGAAATTAAATTTAACAACAAAAACAAGCAATTTCGAATTAAAAAAAACGAATTAAATGTAATGGACTCAACACAAAAGGTAATTTTAATTAAACCAACTAAAATTTGACCGTTCTAAGATAAACAAAATGTTAGCTCGCCTACTAAGACCTTATCAAATACAACAACAAAGTTCTTAGTAGAACATTTTTAGATATTTGTTTATTAGTATTCATTGAAAGGAAAATACCATGTTATGATACATTTTTGAAAAGAGAAAAAAAATGCTATTTAATGCACTAATAATCCAATATGGCGTCTATAAGAAAAAAAGCTATAGTCATTATCTCGAAATCTGAAAAAGATATTCTTTGGTTCTATTTTTTATTGTAAAGTTCTTAAAAAAGTACACGTAGAATGTTTAAACCAAAATACCGTATGTTCTCTAATAACAGAGCTGTCAGAAATGCACCATTTTGGCTTCCCACGATTTCTTCAATAATCAAAAACAATTGATAGAATGTAATAGCACTTCTGAAATGGTAATAGAATCCTGAGAAACCATTGTCCATTTGACCGATTTTGCAGTTCTTACAATAACACAGATAGCCATACATCGAGCACCATTTTGGGGCACAGTGTATACAAAGAATAACAGAGTATTTTAGTTTATTTTCAAATGTATGGAACCATAAAATAAATAGAGATGATTGATATGAATATTAGTAAGTAAATTTAAAATAAAGTAAAAATTACTAGCTTCACAAAATTTGAAGAAATTCGCAAAAGATGATAACGTCTACTACCTCAACTAAGACCTTAAACCTATTTTGTTATTAACGACCTATAGTAGATATTAACTCAAAGATAAAATCACAACTTTTGCTTCGGGAAAACTGATGCTGCAATAATACTATGTAATGTCAACTAACCCAGATTTGCGGTCGCAACCAAATATACTAATCATTATTACAAATACGCATCTTCTTTAAACCGTATATTTCAGGATAAATTATACAAAATCTATACATTACGATAACGAGTACTGCCACAATCAAATGCACATTTAAAGAAATTTAACCAAATTTTAATGTCATTGAGAAAAGTTTTATTAAAAGTTGGTTAAAAGATTCACAGCTAAAAACTTGACATACTAATTAAAGACCTAGTTATTTCGTAACAAATCTACCAACAAATGGTTTTTCATATTACTTAAAGACTGTAGTTTATATTTTTCACTGAAAACAAGATGTGTACGTTTAATCAATTTTAGATGTACCTGTTAGATCTTTGCAATACACTAATGAATCAGCATTTAATTAAATAGAGTATCAATGTGAAGGTCTATAAAAATTACAGCGGAATCCTAGACATAACACACTTTAAAATTAAAACACATCGTTTTGCCTTTTTTTAATTACAGGATGCTAAAACTCATTTAATCGGAGATTTTCTTCTTCTTTATTGAAGATGTTTGGATTTTTATATATCTCAAAGCTTCTCGCCAACGAACATAATAGTGAGTTTGCCGTGATAGCTTATTTTCATATTATCAATTATCCAATTGTCTCGATTTAAATTATTCAAAAAATGATCCGCTACTGCAGACTAATTGATTCAGTCTACAAAATCTCATATTTTCCTCATGTCTACCGTTAAAGCTCCGTGTTGTGATTCCAAGGTATACTTTTCCGCAAGAAATCTCCGGAAGCTATGAATTGATTTAAAGCAGCTTTAGTTGACCTTAGATGTTTTTAAATCTTTCTTGTAAGTTTTAAAATAGTTTTAATACTATAACCAGTTTTAAAATAGTTTTAATACTATAACCATCTGTTTTATTATTAAGGTTCTATCAACACTAAGTCGTAATTGTTCTTTATGGGTTTGTCTAATAGGTGTAATTATATTATTAATTTATTCCAAGCAACAGCTACTAGCTTGAGTGATCTATTTAAATGATCAAGTTCATCTTCAAAAAATTCAGTATCTAAAATTCGTTTAGGTCGAGGTTACACTTTTCTTCTATATGGATGATGATTTGATAGCTTATGAAGATATATTTCAGTAGGTTGTTGGTAAACCATGAAAGAAAGAGATACGTTCTTTATGTTAGAAACAAATATGTCTGAAAGTGATATACTTCCATTATACTTTCCCTTTTCATGGTAAATTGAACATTTGTATGAATATTTATAAAATTAAAAATTCAATTGTATTGTTCAATGAGTCTGTGAGAGCGTGGACCTAAAGGTAAACGTGAACAAAACTAAGATTGTGGTATTCATTCGGGAAGGTCGAAAGGAGAGTAGAGTATTTACTCTGCAAGATGAAATTGTGGAGCTAGTGGGTAAGCTGGTATATCTAGGTAGTATGTTTACTGCAGATAGTACAATGGAGGGCGTGATTGGACGAAGGGAAGGTAAGTGATTGGAAGTATGTAAACTATAATGAGAAACGAAAGCATGAGCCTAGCTACGAAACGAGCAATCTATAATGGCGTGTTTGTCCCGTCAGTACTGTATGGAAGTGAGACATGGGTATGCCAAAAAAAACACGAAAGAAAACTAATGCCGTGGGTATCAGATTCCTGAGAAACGCATGAGGTAAAACGAAAAGGGACAAGATGAAGAATGAGTACATAATGACGGAGTGTGGAGAGGAAAAGACGATGATGGACAGATATAAAAGTATACATTACGTTGGTTTGGTCACATTGAGAGAATGAACAACGCAAGATTAACGAAGCAAATATATGTGAGTGAAGTTAGAGGTAGGGGCGTGTCTGGTAGGCTGAATGTAGTAGAATGTATGCTAAAGGAAAAAAAAGATAAGGAGTTTTAAAAATAAAAGGGCCTGTCAGAGACAATATATGAATCCTGCGGAAGCTAGGGAGGTATGCGGAGATAGGAAAGCATGGAGAAAGGTTGTGAATGAAAAATAAATAAGAGGCATGGATTGTTTTGCCTACCCCGCCAGGGAATGGAGTGAAGGTGAAGGTTAAGTTAAAAATACATTTAATGCTTCTTCTCCATGTCGTCTCTAAATACCAAACTTAAGGTTTTTTTTGTAAACCTAATGTTTCCAACTTTTGCACAAAAAATTTAGCTAGCACTGTACCATGAGCGCTTCCCATAGCTACGCCTTCACATTTTATTTTATTTATTATTTTTCAGAAAATAAGTAGTGGTAAGACAGTAAAGAAACAGTAATCTTATATCTTTTGGGAAAATGTCATCAATATATTCAATGATTTGTTTTAAAGGAACTTTAATAAACCGTGAAACATAAAAAAACGGGGACAACAATGTCACCTTCTTGCGTATTAAAATTACGCATTTTTTAATGAAACGTACTGATTTTTTTATGGGATGTTTTTTCCTTTATGAGGCTGTGGCAACAATGTAAGATGTCTCACAAGATTAGACCAATTGCATTAACACTTAGCATGAAAGGAATATTAGGTTTATGAATATTTGACAACAAACCAGCTTTGTTGAAATTGTTTCGGAGCTAGCTGATATCCTATTTGTTTCTTCAGAAGTAGAAACTATTTTAAGTTCCTTAGTTATCAAAAGGAATCTATAGGATTTTTTGGTTATTTCAGATAGTTCCAATAATTGTTAAATGTATAATAACTCACATTTAAAGATAATACTTTTGTCTGATGGTGATGCAATTACGTTATCTTCAACGTCTAATAAGGCACTTTGTTGACAGAAGGATAAAACTTTTGGGAGGATTTTATTTGAGTGATATCTCAACAGTGTTATATCCATCTTTATTTGCAGCACCCAATGGTAAGGATTTAATAGAACTCCCCAACCTTAGAGATATTATATGCTCTAATGGTTTGCTTTTGTGCTAATTCAATCGCGTTATCTAAAAGAAACTGGATTAGATAGGTGTATAAGAGTTCTTTTATTATCTGAAAATGATTTAAAGTTTTGTTGTTTACACTATCTATCAAATTTTGCTCTCTCACGTTTTGTAGAAAGGCTATACGTAACCTCAATTTAATCTTGATGAAAGCTGAAAATGTAAAAGATGTTTGCTCGTCATACAAATTTAATTAGGTGGAAGTACGTTCTCCATTGTTAGCCTTCTTTGGTTAGATGGTGTTTTAAAACTAAATGCTTTACCAATTAAATGTTTATTCATGACAAAATTGCACTGAATTAATAGGTACAGATCAAATTAAAGTGTTATAAAAATGTAAACTTCCACCATTATTAAACGTAATTACTTAGCTTTTGGGTTTAAATAGTGTATTTTAAATTTATATTTATATAATTCTATGCTTTTCGATAACAATTACAGTTATCGTCATTTGTAGTGGTAAAATCATTAAGAATTGTTTAAGATGTTAGGACATTTCTTGAAGGCAGTAGCTGGGATATTGTCTGGACCAGTTGCCTTATTGAGATTAAGTCTAAGACGAAAATTTACGACTGCCCAAAGGAGTCTAAAAAATGTTTACTTTTGTTATAACGCTTACGCAGGAATTGCAGCATCAACGTAATCTGCATGACTCTTAGCGGTTTTATTAGATTTCTATTTAGTATAAGATTTATTTTTCAAAGATGTTGCATTAGCGCAAACCTTATTGAACCAAGGTTAGGAGCGAGAATGACCTACACGACTTAGCTGACTTAAAACACTACAAGTCCCGATTAGTGTTGCGAACAATAGAGGAATTAGGGGCAGTATACTATTAGACAATGGTCAGATAGACCTAGTGGGGAAAGAACTGAAATTTAAAAACAAACGGGTTTGATATAAGAAAGAGATATAGCAGATGTGGAGTATGGTTAGGGTTGTCAGGGATTATTGTGGATTCAGAAATCATTTGTGTGAGATCACATGAAATAACAAATGTTTCTGCGCTTCAACCAGCAAGATTAGTTGCAGATGAAAATTGAAACCTATTCAAGTTATGAACATTAAAGACTCCGGGAATTGAGGTATCACAAAATGGAGATTGAGTCAGTAGGCAGTGAGCTTTCAAACTAAGGTAATCGAAGAAGTCTTAAAAGTTTCCGTAATTAGATCTCTAAATTCAACAGTAGAGTTTCACAAATTTAGGCTCAGAATGTTTGAACCAAATTACGTCGGATTTTTATTCTCCACAGAACAAATCATCTTGCAAGCGATGTTGTTCTTGAGATAGGCACATCTTGCAAGCGATGTTGTTCTTGAGATAGGCACACACTCTTCCTTTGTACCGAAGTTGGGGTGAAGACCCTGTTAGAGAAATTGGAAGTTGGATAAATCGAAGTTTTCAGAGGTTGTAATTGTTCAAGATGTTGGTGGGCAGAATTAAGATTAAACCTGATACTGTGTTGCAATAATGCCCTCTCGGACATCCGAAAGGGACAGAATTTTACATCCGGTATTTATTACATAGAAACCACAGCCGTCTCTTTTTAATTTTGAACTTTCAATCCGATAGAAGGACAGTAACAAAATAATAGGATGAGAATAAGTTAAGGATAGGGTAAAGTGTGACCAGCAACCCATACCGAGCTCAGAAAATTGAAGACCCATTATTCAGGAGCCCATGGAAAGTGTAATGGTACCTTTCCGGCTTGGAAGGGGTACGCATGCCTCCCACCTTTAATGTGAATATTACAAATTTTGCGTTTGAAATTGAGATAGTAAGTTTACCGAGTAAGCAAATACCTTGTTTTCTACGAACGCTCGCGATTTTTAATATCTCACCGGGGACCTTTTTACCGAGAAGTTAGGATCTTCGTGGAGCTTTACGATCTATATTATCGAATTGGAGATTTGTTTGAGAGCATGTGTGAGTTTTGAAGGCACATTTCAGATAATTTACATATTATAAAAGACAATACCTTCTTCGGCTGAGTTTACCCGGCTACCCGCTTAATAAGCCTACGCGACGCCTAGTGTGGATTTGAAGGATGGATGTTGTGATTGTTGAGTGTGGGAGTTGTAGAAGTTGGGTAGTGCTGCGGTGTAAGGGACGAAACTGAAGTGGATATTAGTCGTTTCTCCTTGCCGCTGATTGTTTTTATAATTTTTTGTCCTTTATGGTATTTTGGGTTCGTTAGTAACGTACTGGCCTAGTGAGCCAATTTGATTATTAGTGACTGCATTTGCGATATTTTTGTGAATGTAGTGGCGGGACTCTGGCATTAACGCTGAACATGAGCAAAATGGTTTTTATAGTTAGTTTTAATTTTATTCAGGCTAGTTCGTTTTCCTTAGATATAGTTTTGTTGGGTTAAATCTGTTTTGTAACTGTAGTCCTATATTGGCTGAGTTAATCGGCCTTTTCCACAGTTTAGTTCTCGGGACGAAACATCGGGTTACAAAAACAAAAACTTTGGAAATAGGCCAATCAATTCAACCAACTTGCTGAATTAGTTTGGAATTTCAGTAAGTTAAGGTTTACGTATAGGTAAACTTTATGTTTAGTGCACTTATAGGTAGGCTTATATGTAGGTTACCTTGTTTAAGTTGAAGTGAGTTTTGAGTTTGAGTTACGTATTCCTTTTTTTTTTGGGCCGTTTATTTTGAGTTATTCCGGAGAAAAACCTCTATGTGGAGGAAGTGTGAGATTATTTTGTCACCACATAATAGGTTGTACTATAAAATTTTAATCACGTCAGTAAGTACTTACGCAA
The DNA here is from genome assembly GCA_036346205.1 of Vesta saturnalis. Lineage (NCBI taxonomy): Eukaryota > Metazoa > Arthropoda > Insecta > Coleoptera > Lampyridae > Vesta > Vesta saturnalis. Next base: position 1,581,649 of record JARFJB010002002.1, on the reverse strand, counting down.
AATAATTCTTTTTATATATTTTATAAAACTCACAGTTTCTACGTATTGTATAATCACATTATGAGATACGGTATTCAAACCTAGAATAAAAGTATTTTACCATTTAAGGAGTTGTTTTAAAGGTAAAATTACCAAAAGTAGAAAAGGTGTAATCACGTCACTGGATTCTATCGGCTTTTGTGAAGTAAAAATGATAAATAGTAGCGCTTACAATTTAAAGTAATGAATTCATTCGAATTTGAACGTATAGTGACTAGTTGAATAAGTTCGCTTCCATACAATTTAGATTCTTTGTATAATGGAGTATAGTTGAAGGTCAGGTAACGATTGAAATTTTAGAATTTTGCTTTATGTTATTGGTCATTATTGTAATCATAAATTCAGGTTTTAAGCTGACGCTTACAAAACATTAAAACAAAATATTGCAGATCTAAGTAACACACTTACCAATTAAAATTTTAAATTATTCTCAATATACACAAAAAAAAGGGACAAAACGTATATATGAAACAAACACAAAAATGTGCTATCAAAAATAAGTTATGGTATACGGTCCATTAGTGGTAACATATAGCGGCCTTTTCGTTGGGGTAGGTCAGCGCAGCTATATCCAAACAAGGCGGTGTTTACATACATATAAAACATAAACTTTGTTTTAAAGCTTTGGTTAATAAATTTAATAGAAGCAAGTGTAAGTGCGATATGGAGTAAGTATTAAGAGTTTGAAACATATTTGCTAACCAGTGTATATTGCGAATTGAATTGAATTGAAAACTTGTAGCTTAACCTCCACTTTCATTGAAGCCAAATTTCAGTTTGTTTATATTTTACGAGTAAAATGACTTTCAAACACGTTATTTCAGTGAGTGTCATCATGGCTTTCTTAAAGGACCACATGAAGCAGTTAGAGCGGGGTGAAAATGCATATACTAATGACCACATTATGCATTGTCGTTTTGAGCCGAATGTACATCCGGCTGTAATTAAGGACAAAGTACAATCGAGCATGAAGAAAAAAACATGATGCAGAGGTGAGCATATTAATTCTTTTACTTATTTTAAAACCTAACTCGTATTCTAGGTAGCGGTTGATTTAAACCAAGGAACAAAGACAGATGCTAAATGTAGTTGCCCTAGAGGGCAAGCCATTTGCCACCACATGGCCACATTGTGTATATATGCATCCCACAATGTAAGCAGTATATATACGGCTTGTGCTTGGAAAATACAAGGACCACCAGCAACGGAAACAATCGTAAAGTTGTCTGATATTTTTGCTCTAAGTAAACCAGACTATCAGTCAGTAGCACGGTTTGTTACAGATGAGGAATAGCAGCAAATGTGGTTAGTTTTACTTGGATTTTACAAATGAACCAATCGCTGATGTATTCAATATGCCCCAAACTGAAGAAATACTTCTGTTACCAAACTTTCTCGCAGCAGAAGACAGAGAAGTATATATAATAGAGAAATATAGGTTTGATTGGGCAGAAAAAAGCTTCTATTATTGCTGCTACGAGTGACTAGGCTCAAAACCCAAACTGGTATTTCGCCAGGAATTACCGACTTACTGCCACTAAGTTTGGCACTGTATTATCAGCCTGCCAAAAATAGATATTTTGACTCTTTTGGAAAGAATTCATTTGAGGGCTATAACTTGGCAAGAATAAAGAATGGTAAGCACAACACGAAAGTGCTGCATTGGAGGCCTTTACCCTACCAACAGGTATAGATGTTCAAGGCACAGGTTTGTGGCTGCATACCCGTGGCTATTTAGGAGCTTCTCCCGAAAGACTGGCTCAGGATAAGTTGATTAAAGTGAGGTGGCATTTAAATATAGGAATTCACAATTAAGTGACATTTTAAGGAACGACAAAACCGAAAATAATGAGACCGTTATAAATACAAAACAGGATTACTATCATGAAATTCAAGGACAGTTGCATATACGCGAAAAGTAATCATATTTTTTAGTTGTTTGGACTCCCCAGGAAAGGTGCTTTGAAGTGGATAAGGACGATGAATGGACACCAAATATACAGATTCTCAGAAATTTTATTTACAGAAATGTATACCCTATATGTATTTTGGAAAATAAATGAAAAACCTTTATTTGTTTTTTATCAATTTATTTAACATAGGTATTCATTACAGAAACATTGAAAAACCATACTGACACTAGTTCAATTCACCACTTATACTTTATTTAACTATGATCAGGCTTATAATATTTTTCTACTTCTTTAATTAAGGGATAATGAAGGTTGATTAAAGCTCCTATTGTACTATAACACTTGCATGTTGCAAATTGATTGAGCAGAAATTTTAATATTTTATAACATCTAATTCTTTGAATAGCCCTTTCGACATGAATCCTAGCTCGTGCTATTACTTCTGTCTGATGAACTTGCTCGGGTGTAAACTGTGGGGTTGTTAAAAAAGGAGGGATATTTATATATACTCCATTAGGCAAAATATCTTTAAGTAAAAACCCTTTATCTGCTAAATTAAATCACCCGGCTATAAATGTGTTAAAATATCAGTCTTGCACAATTTTTTTGTTAGATGTCGACCCTGGATGTAGGTCACTTACACATGTAACTACACCGTTTGGTGCAATACCTATTAGTGCCTTCCATGTATTATATGTTGATAAGTGTTGTATGTCATTTCTGGTGTCTTCATTGATGACCTAATAGAATACAGTTAACATTTCTGTGCAATCTAATATTATGAGACAGTTTGTAAAGGTGCTAAGACACGTCGGCAAACAAATCTTATTTTTGTTTCTGCTTTGAATATTACTCATGAACTGTTTATAAAGAACAGTATGTAAAACATGTATGCAAGTAATTAATGACTATGTTGCTTACTGTAGCATTAAATCTTTGCGCAATATCACTGTGTGGAAAATTCTGTCTAAGCTTCATTAAGCAAAGAAGCAGCTTATGTCCACTTTCCAATTGAAATTGGCCAAACAGAGCCATAAATATTGTTGAATTGGGCAGTCCAGTACACAGCAAAATTAGGTCATCTTTTTCTGTAATATGTTGACAATAAAACCTTGAAAAGCATACTTGCAGGATCTTTCAACCGGCATCAAAGATCCATCGGGAAAAGGAGAACGCTTGATTGTTGTGCACGTGAGTACCATCTCAGGTTTTGTGGAGGGTGCTTATTTAAATTTTGAAACCAGAAAGACAGGTAAACAATAAATTAGGTTTATAATTGCAAATTTGCTTCTACCATTTGTTTTAGGTGATTACCGTGAAACGAATGATGAAGTGTTTAAAAATTGGTTGGAAAGTGCTCTACCGTTTTTAGAAGATAACTGTGTGATCGTAATGGACAATGCTCTTTATCACAGGATTGAAGCTGAAAAAGTTCCTACCCAATGTTGGCGAAAAGGTGGTATCATCCAGTGGTTTCATAGCAAATCTGTAACACCAACAGGTGGAGACTAATAAAAAATAGAACTATTGCAATTAGTAAAACAGTATTTCCAATCTCATCCAACCCCTGACGTTATTGATGAAATAATCAACAACGGCGGAAGAATCGTATTGCAATTGCCCCCACACTACTGCAAGTTAAATCTGATTTAACTGGTATGGGCACAAGTTAAACATTACGTAGCGGTCAATAATACGACATAAAATTGTCTATGTAAAAATTGTCTATGTAAAAAACTTGTTGGATGAAGGTATAGTCAATGTTACAGTACAAAAATAGTATGATTGTGTCGAACATGCAATTAATGAGGAAAATCGAATGAGGGAGTTAAATGGAATAATAGAAAATATGTTGGACGTAGTTATAAATTTGCACTCTGATAGTAGTTCTTCAGAAGGATGAGGTGACGAAGATTTGTAACTTGTAATCGTTATATAATTAAATAATTTTGCCTTAATGTATTATGTTACCTTAAAAATTCATCTTACAGGTTTAGCATATTTTGTCAATCACATTTATATTTTTTGTATCACTTTGGTTTAGCGAATGTTGCGTTTAATTTCGAAATAAATTTGCAATTGTTGGTAAATGCAAAGATAGATGCTCACTCAACAGGAACATTTTGTTGTAGCGTCCCCAAGCACCCTATCTCAAAAGTGAAATTTTAACTTATTCGCAATAATGCAAATTCAAGAATAAAACATTCGCTACCTTTATCTTTACTTTACTACAATAATGCTCCTATTACTCAAATTAATTGCTTGCCTTACATCGACTTTGCTGGTAATAATTAAAACGTGTAATGATCCTGCAGATCCTTCCTGAAAATTTAAATCCTTGTAAATAAATCCATCAAAACTTATTTCCTATTTTCTTCCACAACTGCATTTATATGATTTAAAACATATTATCAGTTGTTCCCACTCTCCCACTCTACCCGCTATCTTCCCAAAATCCCTATATAAACACTGCCTTCACATTCAACCAAAACACACTTGACACTTTGCGTTCATAATTTACTTTCCTGTTATAAATTAGTATTCCAGTAGTATTGCTCAGATCCTGAATTCTCCTTATTACCTCATTTCCTTAATTAGTTATACGTTATTAGTATACTAATCCTATATTCATCCTACCTGAACCTGCCTGATACATTAATCCTGCATTACATTCTTTCCTACCATCCACCTATTACATTCATCTACCCTGACACCGATTACTGTGCCTATCCCATCCCTTATACGTATACCAACTTATTGTGGGTCCTGGCCCCGATTTGGGTATACGTAAAGAAGTTGTTTGTGTGAAATCAGACGGAGGGCCTGTACACCCCGAATGGTTATGCACAACTAACTACCCTGTTGCATCATTATCCTTATCAACCAAACAAGATATTTATCACTATCAACTTGTTGAAGGTGGAAGCCGCGACAAGGATAGGGGTAGACATCCTAGAGATTATAGAGGAGTGACGGTGGTATTGCCCCGAAACATCCTCTACAATCACGAGCAAGGTTATTCCCTTAAATTGCCCTTTGACGGTTTAGGCTTGTGCCCCGAAAAAGGATTTCCTAACCACCCTATTCAGCCTCTTTCCCTGTATCTTCTCACATAAATCACGTCGCCATCCCTACAATAAATTCTCCTTGCGACCCCTCACATTCACACCAGTCTACCTTTGATCTTTTAACCACCTGTGCATAGAATCACCACCTACAAAATCACTCACCCACCACCTTTAATTTATCCCTACATAATAACCATTCCTTAAGTAAACCGTTTATTGCCGACCTAAACAACCCCATTTCACCCTAGTTTAATTATTATCACATGTAATTAACAAAACAAAACGATTTATTCGTACACCACGTTTTGATCATCTGTTTTAGATTTAAAACATCCAACACTAGAAAGGTTGGAAACCACGATAGGCCAGCGGCGTAGAAGTTTTGCAAGCAAAACCTTCCAGAATAATTACAGTAGTAGTTATTAGATTTCCGTTGAATTATAAAACCCTTTAGTTTCAGTTATGTTTATTTCTTTATTTATGTTATAGTATTAGAATCAACATTATAATTTCAATTTTCGTTGTAAATAAACTATTTATCTATATAGCTAAAATTTGTAATAGTAAATAGGATAGGCAACCAACCTACTTCCAGGTATCCAACAAAGTATAAACCCCCTTTTGAGAAAGTTCTCATGTTCAAGAAAAGAGTATACCAATTGTAAAGAAAAGTAATTTTCAACAGGTAACAGCCGGTAGCAGCTAATAGAACCAGGAAGCATTACAGTGGCGCCCAACGTGGGGCATTTTGCAATTTTCCTTTAGCATTTTGCATGTGCATTTCCCATTTTCCGCTAACATTTACTTTCAGCAAGTTGTACCAGAACGATTATTTCCTGACAAATAACAATAATTATTTTCTTACAGCAAGCAGACAGACTGTCCGAGTACTTTCCAGGCACGAGAATACAAATAATTCATATTCACTTCATTCGAAGAATAAATTAAAAATTGTTATTTTCCAGAAATCACAATAACTAAATTAATCATTCTTTACAGAACTAATTAATAGAAAGTGTTTAACATTGTTTCACAGGATATATAACTTAGAATTGTTATTTTCCAGAAATCAAAATAATCTAATTAATCATTTCTTTACAGAACTAATTAATAAAATGTAACATTGTTTCACAGGATATATAACTTAGAATTGTTATTTTCCAGAAATCAAAATAATCAAATTAATCATTTCTTTACAGAACTAATTAATAATAAATGATTAACATTGTTTCACAGGATATATAAAAGTAAAAGTGTTATTTTCAGAAACAACAAATTTACAATACATTATTAATGCACTCTTTACAGGACAAATTAATAAACATTGTTACACCGGACATATAAATTAAAAGTGTGCACAATTATATTAAAGAAGAAACATTTAAAACTTAATTCTAATTACTTTCTAGGACCAGAATCAAAACAGTTAAAAGTGTCAGTGAATTCCAACTTCCACAAATTCTACATTATTTAAAGTATAACCAGTGTAATTATAGTTTTCCAATTCTTCAACCCGGACCAAACCTAAAACATAGCAATAATGAGTACCCAAACTCCCGAAGAGAAAGATATTCGTGTAGGTTGGGTGTACACACTTAAGAAGGATAATTTGATTGAAGAGGCAGGAAAATACAGACTGGATACAACAGGAACAAGTGAAATTCTTCGAGCCAGGATTAATAAAATACTTTAAGGACTGGAGAAGGTCAAGTTAACTTACCCATCCCGATAGAACCTGTCTTACAGTTTGAGACCAGCGAACTGAGTGGTACTACACCAGGTCCATCCACTTTTCCAACCCAGAACTTTCCACATCGAACAGCGGATACCTGTGACAGAGTTCGAAAATGGGGACTCAAATATGATGGAGTTAGTGATCCCATGTCCTTCCTAGAGAGATTACAGGAGCTCCAGCACTGTTACCAACTCCTGATAATGAAATGTTGTCAGCACTACCTGAACTGTTTAAGGAGAACGTTTTCTATGGTATAGGAACAACCGATGTAATTGGCATACCTGGTACGATTTCTGCAGATTTTCGATTACAGTTCTTACCACCCCGATATCAGCAGAAATTAGAGGAAGAAATAAGAAATCGAGTCCAGAGACCGAAAGAAAAGGCAGGAGAATATGTCACTTCTCTCATGACACTGATGAGACGCCATGGAGGGTTGAGCACTACCGATCAGCTCGAACGAATATTCGATAACCTGCAAACGGAGTATAAATATTATATTAGACCACAAGATTTCTCTACATTACCTGAACTGTTAGAAATGACCAGACAATATGAAAGATTGCCTTCACGAAGCTATAATCCAGCTCATCATCCTAGTGTACCTCGAGTCCAGTTTAGAGACACCACCATCCCTTCTTCATCACATCTTGCCCATATACAAACCGGCACCCTATCAAAGGACTGTCCATGTCCTAAGCCCGAAAAACTTCTGTCGTTGGTGAAGGAAGTAAGGAAACCTTCACTACCTCAGGCTACCTCCCCCATTCCAGAAAAGCATGCCACCACTTCCAGAGAAGAATGGCAAGCATGGCTAAAACAAGTAAAAGAATTTACTCAGTCATCTCCCCCGACACAAATACTCTTACCTATTACAGCGGATGACCGACTTATTTGTCACTCTCCAAATTTTAACCAACCAATACAAGCTCTAGTGGATACTGGCGCTTCTAGAACTTATTTTGGCAGTAAGTTAAAAGATAATAGTGAGAAACTCCATCTTTCCAGAAACTCTTCAGCAAGAAACCATCCGTTTAGCAGATGATACAATCACCCATTCTCTGGGCAGCTACCAGATTTCCAGTCATACTTGGCAAACAGCAGTATTCATTGCTAGGTCAATATCTGCCTACATTATCCTACCGATGTAGTTCTGGGACTTGATTTCCTGAGACAATCGCAAGTCACCATAAGATTCACCACCACGTTCGAAATAAACGACGAAACTCTCCCGCTAAAGAATAAGTCAGCATCAGGACTAGGAGACCTAGAATTAACACAGTTTCAACCATTACCAGGAAGAACCCACCGTATTACTCTACTCCCAGGAGTGGACCCAGTAAAACCGCGATATCATCCTAGAAATCCTGCCAGGCAACCAAATGATTGTCGCACACCAGGTACCCAGAATTTACCTCCTATATCCAAATCCTATAACCCTATTGTATTAAGTCCCTATAAACCCACTACTCACACTCACCTGTACAAACTCCCGTTCTTGACATCCCGGTTTCAGAAATCCTCTGCCCACCAGTCCTCCAAACATATCTCTTTTATCCCTATCACCATTACCAGATTGGGAATTTTCTCCTATCCCCTTAATCCTGTAGGTCTTCCAGTCACCCCTAGTACTCCTTCTCCGTTAAGAAAAATGGTACGTGAGCTAGATGCCTTAGAAATACACACTCCAGTCGTCCAAACCAATCCTCCTCCTGACAATATGGGCATCACCCTCTTAAGCATCCTGACCGACCTCGTCCTATACCTCCTCCAACTATTATTCGGACCGGCCGAGGAAAAGCCAGGAATAGACGGCGTGTGAAGATTCGTTTGGCAAATGGAGAATTCATGAGGGTTAAACGAACACTTGCAACCGAATTCGGATTAATCCAGAAACCAGGTGACGGATTTTCTTCTCCCCAGGTAAGGGTGGTGTGTAATGATCCTGCAGATCCTTCCTGTAATGGTGGTATTTTCAATTCTACAACTGCATTTATATGATTTAAAACATATTATCAGTTGTTCCTCTCCCACTCTACCCGCTATCTTCCCAAAATCCCTATATAAACACTGCCTTCACATTCAACCAAAAACACACTTGACACTTTGCGTTCATAATTTACTTTCCTGTTATAAATTAGTATTCCAGTATATTGCTCAGATCCTGAATTCTCCTTATTACCTCATTTCCTTAATTAGTTATACGTTATTAGTATACTAATCCTATATTCATCCTACCTGAACCTGCCTGATACATTAATCCTGCATTACATTCTTTCCTACCATCCACCTATTACATTCATCTACCCTGACACCGATTACTGTGCCTATCCCATCCCTTATACGTATACCAACTTATTGTGGGTCCTGGCCCCGATTTGGGTATACGTAAAGAAGTTGTGTGAAATCAGACGGAGGGCCTGTACACCCCGAATGGTTATGCACAACTAACTACCTGTTGCATCATTATCCTTATCAACCAAACAAGATATTTATCACTATCAACTTGTTGAAGGTGGAAGCCGCGACAAGGATAGGGTAGACATCCTAGAGATTATAGAGGAGTGACGGTGGTATTGCCCGAAACATCCTCTACAATCACGAGCAAGGTTATTCCCTAAATTGCCCTTTGACGGTTTAGGCTTGTGCCCCGAAAAAGGATTTCCTAACCACCCCTATTCAGCCTCTTTCCCCTGTATCTTCTCACATAAATCACGTCGCCATCCCCTACAATAAATTCTCCTTGCGACCCCTCACATTCACACCAGTCTACCTTTGATCTTTTAACCACCTGTGCATAGAATCACCACCTACAAAATCACTCACCCACCACCTTTAATTTATCCCTACATAATAACCATTCCCTTAAGTAAACCGTTTATTGCCGACCTAAACAACCCCATTTCACCCTAGTTTAATTATTATCACATGTAATTAACAAAAACAAAACGATTTATTCGTACACCACGTTTTGATCATCTGTTTTAGATTTAAAACATCCAACACTAGAAAGGTTGGAAACCACGATAGGCCAGCGGCGTAGAAGTTTTGCAAGCAAAACCTTCCAGAATAATTACAGTAGTAGTTATTAGATTTCCGTTGAATTATAAAACCCTTTAGTTTCAGTTATGTTTATTTCTTTATTTATGTTATAGTATTAGAATCAACATTATAATTTCAATTTTCGTTGTAAATAAACTATTTATCTATATATGCTAAAATTTGTAATAGTAAACTAGGATAGGCAACCTAACCTACTTCCAGGTATCCAACAAAGTATAAACCCCCTTTTTGAGAAAGTTCTCATGTTCAAGAAAAGAGTATACCAATTGTAAAGAAAAATAATTTTGCAACAGGTAACAGCCCGGTAGCAGCTAATAGAACCAGGAAGCATTACAAACGTTAGAAATTATTTACAATTCTGATATTTAATTACTCGAAAACCTCAAAACTGATCAAAATAATTGACCGTCTAGTGGTGCTACGCTGTGTTATTTGAGTTAGATAGGCTTGATGGGGTTAAGTGTTGCATCGTGTGGGACAGGTAAACAATGAAACTACTCAAATTAAAATTAACGAGCTTTGAACAATGATGGTTCAACTCATTAATGTAATGGGAAAGAACCACCAAGAAAACCCAATTTATTCATAAATAAGTAAATAAGTACATTAATAAATCTAATAACACAAAAAACAATCAAAGGGTTCAATGTATAACACAACACCATTAAATCAGGTTAAAGTGCATGCAAAATTATAACATTAAGAAAAAAATCCACAATTGTATCAAAAATAAATCAGGATAAAAATTGTAATACCAAACATGTGGCCCTTTAAAACCAATCATGCCGGTCTTTAAGTAAATAAACGATTAAAGTAATAAGGCAGATTACGGTACGTATAACAGATAATAACAATAAAACTGCACAAGTGATAATAAGGTAACTGCAAGAACAAAAAAATACGTAAGTATTTTACATTTACACAATTGCGTACAATTACAATAAATTGCATATACCGAGAAATTAGTTCGCAAGCAAACAATTCTAATTAAACCTCGAATTAAAGGACTGAATTAAAGACACAAAAAAACTCATTAAAACAAAGCCTGACAAGATTAAGTGCAAATAAGTAACCACGTGACCGACACACAAGCTTGAGTGACTGCGTTAAAAGATACAATGTCCCCCCTTTCATAGGTTACACATCCATCTACACAACGCAATAAAAAAAGTAAAAATAGAATTCGAGGAGCCTTTTATGGTCATCTGGACCCGAAAGTGTGTAAATCAAGTGGTATTGCCTATATACAATTATAACCGTGATTTATTCTTTACCCGTTTGTCGCCAGCTCTCTGTACACAAATATAATCAAAAGAGATGAGGAAGGGAGCCCTGTACTGTCTGACGCTAGCCCTTTTCTTTTAACAGGTTTCAACTTAATGAGCCCGCGTGCTTGATTGGATACTTCTTGCACGGCAATTCTTGATTTTTAACATGTTACATAGGATTGTAAAATTATTGCTGCAAGCTTTAATTTACATTAAAATACCTACTTACGTTTTGAATATGTACTCCTTTAATTGATCACAGACACAAATGGCTAACACGCGGTTTAAATTCAGAATGGTGACTTATTCATAGATTAATATTTGAAAAACACATTAAAACTAACACCCAAAAGAAAAATACAAATTCACGTTGGTTAGTTCAAAAGAAAATGTACACGCAAAAAATATTTAAAAACAGACTGATCACAACGAAGGTATTCTAATCAAACAATCAGATCCATCTACTAAATCGATACTCTCACCGTAATTACCCTGCACCTCCCACTTCAACTAATTATATCTACCCACCATCAACCTACGTGGGAACATTTTTCACATTCCTTGCTAAACAAAATCTTAATTTTAAAAATATGCTTGTTTCTACCTTAACATGTATTTTTCAACCCTTAGCCACTATTAGTTACAAAAATAAAATATCCCGAAAACCATTCTCAAATTACGACTTAATATATAATAAAATATATAGAACCCCATTAATTAACTTTTCTATTGCGGTAACAATTGCTTTTATTATAATAATAAAATTCTCGAGGTCTGCTAACTACATTTTGTTGAATGTTAATAAAATTAAGTGCAACTCTTTTGAGTAGAATGGACCTCAACTCATGTTCATATAAAATAATATTTTTTGCATGACTTTCATTAGGCGAATGAATCCGTAGTATATAACACCATGAAGTTACCTCTATGTCACGTGATTGTATTTTGCTTTATACTCACAAAGTCCACCATTACAATTCTTCAATCTATACTCTCATATAACACATTTTATTTTAAACACACCTATTTCAGTCATGTGCTGGCTAATAAAAGAAATCCACTGATTTATTAAAGAGGTTTCTAAAATATATGACTTTTACAAAATTACACTATTTTTTAAACTTTCCCGCATTTTAAGATAACCAAAAAACGGCTTGCCCTGAGAGATAGCGCCATATACTGCCTTCTTAAATGGAATAGACTATAGATACATCGTTTGTTTGGGTACAGCTGCGCTGACCTACTATAGCTTATCCAACGAAATTTTCGATGCACGTCATAAGTTTATTATATAGTTCCAAACTATTTCGTATGTTCCCATGCCTCAAAAGGAGATATAAACAATCTAGAACGTAGGGACTACTTACATAAATTAATAATGTGCATCGTAAATTTCGTATTCAGCTATATAACAAATGGGGGCTCCTACGTCACACCGTATTAGACATTTCGTTTCATCCATGTGAATCAAGGTATGAATTTTAGTTTTCTAAGCCCTCTTGACGTTAGATTTAATTATTCTCACGATATGTGGTCCTTTAAAGTCCTTGCATCGTATCAATGTACCTTTTTCTAATGATCGCTGTATAGTAAATTATTTTTATTTTAAAAGCTTTTTACTCAGTAACTTGTATGACAATTTCTTCTTAAACGAATTGTGTATTGCTTTAGATATTTGCTTTAACTGTTCTCTTTTGGTTTTGCGAACTAAAACGTCAAAGCAAGTCATTGCTTTAGTGGAAATGTAATGTTATGTTTACATTACCCTTATTATCCGTATATTTACAAACATTATATTACATTAACGTAGGTATCGAATTTCTGGTAGTTTGTTTGTTTATAAACCCTTTGAAAGCACTTAACTTTACTGTAAGTAAATGGATTGTAAGTGATAAAGATGATGGATTAATCAAACCAATATGTAACAATAACAAAACTTTCTAACCGCAATTTTGTATTTGCTTTGGCTGTTTCAAACATGTATTTACTTTTGTACACAAAGTTCTACTATCAGTTTTGAAATTGGTTTTCCAGGGTTTGCAAGAAACCATAATAAAGATGTGATCTTTTGTTAATGCTGTTTTTTGTATTAGTTTTGACTGGCAGTTTTAAATCCAACATTTTAGTTATGCATAGGTAAGGCGAACCACAAATACGTTTACAAATGCTAGTTTTAACATTTAATAACTAAGGTGTTACATTAAAAATTATTAGCAATTTTATTAAATATATAAATAAAAAGTTTACATCGATTAGGATTTGAACCTACGACATGTACCTTGCTAGAGTACCGCACTAACCGACTGTGCTATCGAGATACAAACACTAAACGAAGTAAATTTTGTCTTTATGTATGTAGAATTGATGTAAATTCTGAATGTAATGAGATTATAATCAAATTACTAATATTAATAAAACTATCAACTAGAAAAGGAAAATTTAAATAATTTCTATTTAAAACTTCCTAATTTTATTGTTAAATAAAACAGAACTTATTATAAGGTATTACATTGTTTTGTTTATGTACCATCTATTATATTAATTCAACTGGTTTATGTATTTTAGATGTCAGAATGAAATTTTTTATTTATTGCTAATTTCAATTCTGAAATTTGTAAAATTACTTATTATTATATTATTTACATGATTATTGTATTAACAAATTGTAATTAATTATTATTAATTGTAAAATTCTTGTTTCTTTACATATATTAGTTTAATTAATTCGTTTATTAAACTTTTTTCAAAGTAAAGTTTTGTTTTACTAATTAGTGTCTGTAAGAGTATGAAACCTTAAAAGAATAATGTGCAGTTGAGAGTGCTTTAAATTAATTTCTCTCTGAACTAAAATTAAAACGTACATTAGTTAAGTCATTTTAAAGCAAGGAATGAAATTTAATATTATTTATTACCAAAAGGAATAATAGGTGAATGCAGAAACGCAAAATTAATGTCTGTAGCATAAATACTGGATAATAATAAAAACTGTGCTCCATTATGTCAAACTTAACCACCAACTACTTTAATTTAGAATTATTGCACCTTTAATAGATATCCGTCAAAACAAGTAAATTTTTCAACAAAGGTTCTGCACTTTTGAAGACGCACCCAAATTCAATCGAGAAAAACCATCGATGGTATATGATATTTAATTGCGCATGGACGAGAAGCTTATCCACCAACGCTATAGGAACTAAATTAAAAGAATTATGTCGCTAACAGTTATGTACGGGCAGGATTTGATTTGCAATCCGGATGATTGATTTTTGGGTTGTTAGTGTTCATGAGTGTAAGATAAATATTTTAAATTGTGAATGCTAGGTATGAAAGGGTCATTATGATAGACATCTTTATTTAACGAAAGCTTAAAATATAGCCGACCGGTCATAATTCATTGGCAAAGCCATGGTTATTGAGGGTGGGCTAGAACAACGTCAGTTTTGTGATAGAACTTGACAAGGGTTGGCCGAAAGTGCTTGTAGTGTGTTTATTTTAAATTGAAATTGATGACTAAAGTAAATGTTTTGTATTGTTTGATAACTACCTATTTATTGTTGTATTTGTTACGTATCAGTCAATGCTTAATTAGCATGGGTTCATGCCACGGTAGCGGATAGTGACCGTGATCCATTGAAAGACGCTATCTTTTGGATAGCCTAAGGCCTTATTGTTAGGGGGCAAACTTGGCCTAGATGTTCAGGCTGGGCAATAAGAGACATGGACTAACTAATAGTCCATTGGTTTTGCCTTCCCGTATCGGGGACTGGAGAGGGCTTGTATCCTAAACTACATAGTGGCGTATTAATTAATTAAAATGTATTTAAAGTGAGCTGCAACGAGACCAATGAGACAAATACTGATGCAGTCGATAAATGATGTTAATTTGGGCGCTTGCTCCTTGGTGAGTACTTTGTTTGTTTGTCATTAACAAATAAACAGTTGTGACATGCAGAACCTAAACGGTCAAGATGACCGGGCCCTGCTGTCGATTCATGCTTTCCGCACAAATCATTTGCATTTGTTTGTAAAATAAAGCGCTCTGACGTGTGTTATCCAACATTTCGTACATCACTTTACTGCATGCATAACAGTGACCAGTGATTTACCATTAGCTAACGTAAGTGAAACTACGCCAAAAGACTCATCACTTAAGGATACCTTAAGTAGATATCAACTGGACTTAGCAATGAGCAGGTCAGCAATGATGCAGGTCCCCAATATCTTCAAAACGACGACGTGCAAATCCATCAAAGGGTTCGACTATTGCCCAAGGCTGCAAAAAAATAAAAACTTTGCGGAACAAGGATAATTTTTAATATCCTGCTCCATTCGGATGTCCGGGAGGGCAAGGCCCAAGCGACGTCAGTCATCGAACGTATCAACTTTCTGATTCACTACTGCAACATCCGCGGTATCAGATCTAATCTTAACGCTATTCACCAACATCTTGAACAATTACAACCTGATATTTAGTTTCTATCTGAAACACAAGTCTCCTCTAAAAGCTCAGAGTTACCCAACTTGCAATTTCCTCAATACCACCTTCACTCTAACTTTCGATATAAAGGAGGCGTATATGCCTACATCAAGGACAGAATGGCTTATAATTTCTTTAAGACCGATTTTAAATGTTCTGTCAGGGAAAATGGAATATCGTTGATTGCAAAAAATGCACTAGGCGCCTCAAATTCTATTAAGTACTATTTCCCTAAACGATGTACTGGTAGTCTTTCCGCCTCAATACGGAATCAAACAAAAAAACGCAGTCGTCACGAATAGAAGCGGTGGTCGCCCAAGGAGTGATTGTATTCAACCGCAAGTCAAGACCTACATTCGTTTAAAATAGGACCTTTCCTGCACTTGTACACTAATATACCGACAAAGGCGACTAATAGGGTAGTTTTTCCAACGTTGAATTTCTTCACCACCACACGCCGGTGTGCGCAGGGTAGCCGCTAGTGTCTGTCTTCTATCACCAACCACTTCTAGAAGGTGCTCTGGTAGACGCTCTTGTCAACTAGGAAGGGCAATACACACATTACACGCAAATATACACGCCGCCGTAGGGCATATAACGTTCAGGCGACTTTAAACAACTGTTCCATAAAATTACGTAAATATTCTATAAGTAGAATTTTATGTACGTTGTTACACGTCCAAACCGCATTAGGCGTTGCCAATTCAGCTACAGTGGAAATGGGCGGGTTCGATATAAAGAATAGAATTATTGGAAGGTACCTTCAAACACCTTACACTTACCATAAATCTACAACGCAACAATGCTCAGTCCAGAAAAATATGTCTCTAGGTATCACCACAATTTTAAATTTTTCTAAAATAAATGGTCTTAATCGGGATGTTAAATTAATCCTATCTGACTGTGGAAGCCAGTTTCAAACACACTTACCATGCATCTACAACTCACACCGCTCAGTTCAGAAGTCAGGATGTTAAATTAATCTTATCTGACTGTGGAAGACAGGATTGCAGCCTACTTAGTAAAACCATTCATAACTCAGTCAATCACACTTGAAAAGGAATTTATCCAAAAGCATAAGAAAATTTTGCAATACACGGGTCGTCGTAAACTTATTAAACACACCCCGTCCAAGTCATAAAACGTTAATTTGAATACTTTCTAAGTATTGCTCGTATACATCTAAATTTATATTTCTAACTGTTATAAAACCCTGAATTAAATAAACATTACACAATTTAGAAAATTCAAAATAAAAAGTTTAATACTTACAATCTCTGACTTATACTTAAGAAAAATATTCCGTGATTCGTGTTCTGTATTTTACCGACTGTCAAATAATTCAAAATACTTAAAATAAAATTTTCTAATCGATCTGGCTCATTATGCAATTTCGAATCGATCATTAAACAGAGTCAATAGATGTAACCGGTTGGGTAAATTTATACCGATTAATGGTAACATTTTTATCTCAGTTGACACAAATAAACAACAAAAGTAAATTAAATAATGGCTATGTATTAACCAATTTGCAATTGTAAATATGTACAAACACATGGCTTCAAAGGCACCACAAGAATCACTTCTTATTGATTAAAAATTACCTCCACAATCTTATATACTAAACACATTAAAATAGATAAAGTTCGATTATCCTTTTCTTATAATAAGAAATTATTAACTCAACAAGCAAAAATGAACTTAAAAGATAATCGTACATGGTTCCCGACTTCTGAACTGAGCGGTGTGAGTTGTAGATGCATGGTAAGTGTGTTTGAAACTGGCTTCCACAGTCAGATAGGATTAATTTAACATCCCGCCTAAGACCATTTATTTTAGAAAAATTTAAAATTGTGGTGGTGCCTAGAGACATATTTTTCAAACCTAAAACGATTCCTTACAAATATGTTAGTTACTCCTATATCTGTGATATATTTAAGTCCATATGGTCTGCTTCAGTAATCCTCTTTAAATTTGCACCCACACTGGCACAAAATACACACACAGCCGTATTCACTAATTTATTAGGCTGTACATTCTCGAGCGCAGTTGTCTGTCGTTCACCCGCGTATTTCATACAGGCTTTTTGCTTAAATGTTTGTCATTCAACGTAGACGTTTACCACAACAAAGAATGTTTACTTCCACTTGTATAACAGAATTCTTATTTGCATTGTACAATTGATTTGATATTATTATCGATTGTATACATACGGCAATTAATGTCACCAACTACCACTCATCTCTAACTAAATTCACAAACTTTTAATTCCGTTACTGAAAGGGTTACTTCAGGCTTTTTTTATTCATTGGATCACGCACTTACTGAACACTTAACTGAATATTTAGCTGTTTCATTGTTAAATCTGCTTTTCAAATACCTTGAAAGGAAATCACTATTATCTACTTTCAATTCATACTTATTTAATTATGAATGTCTGAATGATTTTTCCCCTTATGGGTTATTGCAGTCGCTTATACATACGTACTGCAAAGCTAAAGTTTTCATAAACAAAATCCAACACTGACCATTCTAAACTCCCTTCTGAAATGCCCGGCGCGTGATATTTACTTAAGCTATAACCGAACCATTCTCGGTATCTTCTTACTTCAATTTGGCTCTCGTACATATACCCGCTGCCCGCCATATTACCAATTTCTTCCTGATAATATCAAAATTCACTTATCACGAACGTGTATTTCGTGCGTTGCTTTGCGGTTTAATTGGAATTACATTCACTCTGTACATTATCGAGACCACAAATCAACTTTATATGAAAATTTTTCAGGTGGGCGAATTCTTTTTCCGCACAATTCAACGACCCATAATCTTACTCTTATAAGAAATGGTTGTAAACTTATGCTACAAGCATTTCTTTAATCCGAATTCTTTTGTACATAACAGCAAAAGACCAGTCGCCAAACGGTAGTCTTCTACCAGTGCCGTCTCAGTAACAATTTCCCCAAAACCAAATTTAATGCTTTCAACATGAAAATCTTTCTACAACATTCAAATATTCTTTCATATGATATCTAATGCTTCATTAAAAATTCCAGTGGCGTATCATTTACACAAATTTACATTCTAAATACACAAAAAAATTTCTACCTTGAAAACCATAAAAATCATGTAGCCTATCCTGAGTAATAATTTAATTACCGACCCCAAATCAACTTACCAAGTTAATGTAATTCTCTTCTTTAAAAGAAATTAAAGATATCGCTTTGAAAGAACATATACTGTAATATCTGGATATAGTGCAACATTTAATAGCAGGCTTTCAAGTCATGTAATTGTTGTAGCAGGTTTATTCTTTGCATTTTTATATCTTATAAATTTGTTGACATAAACATTTCTCTTTGCCGAGTGTTAAAGCTGCAATTGCTAATGAAACGCCTAATGTTTGCGATATCTGCTCTTAAATACAGTGCTTTTTGCCTAAAATATAAGTAAATTTAATTACCAATTTCTTTCATTTGTTTCCGTTTTTCACTGTGTCATTTCCCTGCTTTAATATTTTCTTACAGTCCATCCGTTTAGATCACCTAAAGAAAACCTGGAGAACTGAGATCTGCACTTAATCTATACTAAACCAAATATGGTTTCAAGGCTGTTTAACCAAGGTGAATCCAACCCTTCCAGAGAGGACGGCAATTCTAAATAATTGGATTAGCGCCCAAAATTAGGAATCCCATCTTATCGAGCTCTCTGTATTCTGTTTGGTTGAATTGTTTAGATTACCCCTACACATTATTGTCACTTCTTTCTTTAAAAAATTAGAAACCACGTAAATCGCAAAATTTAGTTTGGGACGGCGGTGAATTTGCTGGCACATTTAGGTTAACTGTTTTACGACATACGAGCCACCATTTCTTTAGTGGTCGGCATTTCTTCTATGCTTTCGACGAGAAAGCGAAGGATTTACAAGCTGTCGCGGTACGATAATAATATATTTTATTCTTCCGCTAGTGGATAGGGAACAAAAAATTCCGTACTAGACCACTTACTGAACGGCATAGCGCCTCATGTTTAGCGAGAGGAGTGAACCGAAAGTTAACAACTGCACAAACTTTTTGTAGAAACAGTTAGAACTAGTACTTTATCCTGCAGTACCAAAAATGGTCCGCAATTACCTCCTCTTTTTCTCTTACAATAAAAATTGTTGTGGACGAGTTTATCAAAGCTAAAAAACGTACAGGATGTATTTCACCCATGTGTCGTGTCGTGTCATGTCGTACGGTGTCGTGTCGTGTCGTTTTGTGTTGTGTTGCGTTACGTTGCGTTGAGTTGCATTACGTTTCGCACCAAGATATACAAGGTTGCTCATTAGTGCGTCAAAGTGCGATATGTCAGTAAGCATGAGTTTCAGAAAGAAATGTTTCCTATCAAAGTTTTTGGTGTTTAAGAGATGCGTATTTTAAAATTGTTTTCCGATATGCGGGGTGGTAGTAACAAATTGTGTTTTTTTTGCCATATTCGGATTTATCGTCGAATTTTAATGTTAATTTACCTAAGATACTTAATCTTAAAAAATTGCCGTTTTCGAATTATTTGGAAAAATATGAAAATTTTGACAGTTGCAGGATTCCACAAAAATCGGTGCTGTAGCTTGAACTCCAGAATCGGTATTTTGGAGCCCTAAGAAAACCTAGTAAGCTACGTTTTGACGTATTCTAATTTGAAAAGGTCTTCTGCAACCCCGAAATATTCTTCCGAAGTTGTATGATTTCAAACCTCAATAAGTTGCTTATTTCAAATGGAATACCCTAATTTTTATATCGTTTTCGGATTTATCATCAAATTTTAAGGTTCGTTTATGTAAGGTGTACTATCCTTAACGTTTAACGTTTCCGAATTATTCGGCAAAATAAAAAATTATTTAATTTTTGTTTTGATCAAGTTAACCGGCTACATGTTGAGAATCCAAAAATGCATTAAACTGCAGAAAATTGTTTTTAGACAAATGAGGTGTTCATAACAGAGTCTCAAACTGTCCCCCATTTCGATCATAATTACACAATTGCAGTCTTGCCAGAAAAGATCTATTTACTTCTCGTAACACCTCAATGCTTACGCTATTTCTAAACGCATGAATTCTGCGTTGTCTCATATTTTCTGCAGTAGTCCGAGCAATTTGATATACAACGTTTTTATGTGACTCCATAGAAGAAATCCAATTTTGTTAAGTCTGGCGATCTAGGTGGCCAAGAAACGAGATCACCACGGCCTTTCCATCTACCTTCAAATTCTCCATTTAAGTAGTTTTTGACATTTAACGCAAAGTGCACAGGAGCACCGTTATACTATAGCCTTGAAGCAACAGGAATTTTTTGCTAAAGTGGGGGCAAATTATTTTGCAAAAAATACAAATATTCAGCACCATTTAAATATCCGTTAAAAAAATGTGGCGTATCTATAAAATCACCCATACCACCTCAAATATTTACAGTCCACTGTCACTGCGAATTAACTAATCTTACTATTTTTGGGTTTTCCATTGCATAATAGTGAAAATTATGACGGTTTGGGCTACCACTCTGAATGAATAATACATTTCGCCCGGGAATAATACATTTTGGAAAAGTTAGGTGTTATTCTTTTCATTTCCAACCCCCATTGACAAAATGTTCTCCTAATCTCCAAATTAGGACCCAACAGCTCTAGATGGAAGGATATACTGTTGTCATGATACTTTTTGCTTTTTAGAATTTCATTAACCGTAGATCGAGGTATATCGGTTTCGTTGGATATTGTTGCCGAACTGGTAGAAGGCTCCGAAATTACAGACAACAAAACACTCAATGGGCCTTCGTCGCTTGTCCTCTTAGCCCTTTCACATTTTTCACAATTTACATTGCTTGTTCTAATAAATCCTTCTTTAAGTTTTTCTAAACTTCTAGACGGGGGTTGTCTTCTATCGGGATATTTTAGCGCATATATCCTTTGAGTTAGCAAACAAATTTGATCAACAGATCCCATAACGAAGATCATGTCAACCAGTTCCGTTCTTTCAAAATTCATCTGTATTTAGTTAACTACAAACGTTAATATGGGATAAGAGTGAAATATGCAAAAACAAGTGCATAACTACTGACCAAGTGGATAATAATGAACAACTTCTTTGTGTAAGAGATATTTAAAAAATATGTCTTTGGATTGAAAAAAAAAGAAATAGCGAACCTACATTGTGATACTACGACATTTATGTACTTACAAACAACTACGACATTTATGTTTTCGGAAAAAAAACGAATCAATAGAAATAAACAAACGTTTTATTTTGTTTCCGTGTCAAAATGAAGCCGGTTGACTTGATTAAAATAAAAATTAAATAATTTTTTTAATTTTGCCGAGTAAGTCGGAAAAGGTAAATTTTAAAGATAATTTAATATAAAAATTAGGGTATGCTATGTGAAATAAGCAAGTTATTGACATGTGAAATCATGAAACTTCGGATAAATATTTCGGTGGTTGTAGAGGACTTCTGTTTAATTAGAATACGTCAAAACGTAGCTTGTTAGGTTTTCTAGAGCGTTAGAATACCGATTCCGAAATTCGTAGAGGTCAGGGTACAGCGCCGATTTCTGTGCAACCCTGCAGCTGTCAAAATGTTCATATTTTTCCAAAAGAATGTTAAAAATGTTGCTTTCACGATTTTCATTCCTCGTTAAAATCTTTTTGGGTAATGGTCTGATATTTGTACTTACATAAAATTGTTCAGTAGTAATTGCAGATATTGACCTTGTAAAAAGAGATGAACGTGTTATCAAAATCAACGATGTATAAAATTATTTAAAACCAGTGCTACATATTTTTGTTTTTTACTATTACGGTATTGCAATAACAATCATTTTTCGCATATGTTTTCAACAAATGCTTTTCTGATTGACAATTCATTACAGTTTCACATCTTGTCTAGTGCTTTTATTACGTATCTTGTTTTATAGTAATGTACAGAATTGTGAATAAAAATGGATGGCCGGTTAAACCCATAAAGCTGAAGGACCATAAAAATTGTTATCTATGATTGGTTGGCTCATTGCCACGTACTCTAATATTGAGTGATACTTTAAACCGAAACATATTTTACAACTGTTGATTAATATTAATGGGGAAACGTGGCAAACAATATTTTAGTACAACGTCGTGTTCTATATTTTAACACTTTCTAGTTATGCCTTACATAATTTTGTCTAGAGGGGGACATTTTTCTAAACGAAATGTATTCTTGTATTCGCATTTTTAAGCACTCTGTAGTGTAAAATCTTTTTAAATAATTTACGTATGTTGCTGTAACCTAATTTCTTTACTGCAGTTATTAATATCCAGTTATAACTTGGGCATAAGCTACTTACAAGTGTTTATTATTAACTTTAATTATACTAGTTGGATTGATCGCCCTATTTCCACAGTTTTTGCTTTTATAGCGCGACGTTTCGGAAGTGGACTCTGCTGCCGTAATCAGGCTTAGTTCTGAGAAGGACTGTTTTCGCACTTGGGTAGAATTCAATTATTATGACAAATGTACGTATTTCATTTCTATTGATTTTACCATAAATATTTTGAATGGCCCATTTATATTTTTCTATTGTTTGAACACTTTGATCATTTTGACAGTTTATACAAAGCATTTACAAATTGTCGAAAAATTGACCTGTAGCGACATTATTCACATAATTTTGAATTCAAAATCATAAGCTCGAAATTATATTCTGCCTGTGCCACAGGGTCTCATCAAAGTTGAAAATTCTGGATGCTAGAAATAGTTATAATTTTTGTATTGACGTTTGCGTGATAATTATTAACATTAATTATACTAGTTGAGTTGATCGGCCTATTTCCACAGTTATTGCTTTTATAGCGCGACGTTTCGGAAGCAGATTCTGCTTCCGTCGTCAGTCCTAGTTCTGAGGTCTGTTTTTTCACTTAAGTCGATATTGAGTATATATTACTTTTTCGTGGTTGCGCAGTGATTCATTGCGGATGTTGCGCCGTAACCTGTTGCGCAAGTGTATTGCGTTTAAACTATTTGCGCATTATTGGGATCCAAATGGGTTTCAATTCTACACTACCTTGGCTTATAAGATTTTCTGCTAGTGCGATGTATGTTCCTTATTTGTATGTTATCGCCATTGGATGCGGTCTTCGTTCCAGACATGTTCTGCTAATCTTGATCGTTCTGTTTGCGGATATTGTTCTTTTGTTCCTGAGTTTTCACTTTGAGTAGTCTCTCCTATGTAACATCTGCCGTATTCGCAAAGTAGGTCGTATACACAATTCTTGAAATTCTTCATTGTGTGGCTTGGTTTTGGTTAGTATTGCTCTGAGCGTTCTTGTCGGTTTGAATGCAGTACGTATCTTGTATTTGCTGCCTGTCCTTCGTATTTTGTCTGACTTACCTTGTATGTACGGTATTATCGCTCTGTATTTAGGTTTTTCTTTTTCGGTTACCCCCTCCCTGCTTAGGTTAGGTGTTAGATCGGGGTAGCCATTTTCTTTAAGTTTTCTAGAGTTTTTTTTTCCAGGTCTTTTTTTGTTTGAGCACAATGTTTTCGCTCTATGATACAAGCATCTTGCCACGTCTAATTTTACACTTGTGTGTTGTATATATATATATATACATATATAGAATTTCAGGTAAAGGTGAGTCTTTTCTCTTCGAGTGAACATTATGGTTTCCTATTAGGCCATTATTCTAAGATCTAGCCCATTACGTTTTTCCCGATATAAATCTATTTAATAGGTGACGCCTTAGTGACATATTTTTCCTGATTTTGTCTTGTTGAGTTGTGTCGAGTGCCCTTTTAGGGTGTTGAGTACGAACCCCCCCCCCCCAGCTAGGTTGGTAACACGCTCTCTACTTTTACGGGCTGATGTTCTAGTGAGTGTTTTGCTCATAACATTCATATATATATATATATATATATATATATATATATATATATATATATATATACAGGGTGTCCAGTTTAACATGAAATGCATGGGGATATTGGAAACCGTTAGAGATACGAAGATGGTTAAATGGAGAAAAAGTTGCGTCATTATATGACCAAGAAGTAACCATGGTTACATGTCAAAAAATCCCTTCCATTTATTAGACACAGGGTGATAACTGAAAATATGCGTTTACTAAAAATCGCCATATCTTGTTTCTTGCAAGAGATACATCCACGATTTTTGCAGGATGGGGTAACAGGTAGCGAGGATTTCAAAATGATTTTGAAAAGATCTAGGCCTACTAGATTTTGAGATAATGCACGCAACTTTCGATTTTCTTATGGACGCCATATTGGATTTTTGCATTTTTAAATTCTTCATAAAAATGCTTTTCAACCATATATCATATGTTTATAATCTGCCAATGAGAAAGTGTCAAATTACACAATTAAATTTATATCAAAGCAACCTTGACATATTATGTATTTTAATTAAATGAAAATTAATCTACAAATTAAACTAACTATTGAGAACAATATTATTGATTATTAACATAAATCATAATGATAAAAGTGACAAAAACAACAAAAATAAAATTTAATATTATACTGAATTTTACTATTAATTAATCAAATGCTCGAATAAACCTCCATTCTCTTGTAATAATTGAATAGATGGTTGATTGGCAAAGGCCTAGTTTGATATAAATTTAATTGTGTAATTTGACACTTTCTCATTGGCAGATTATAAACATCTGATATATGGTTGAAAAGCATTTTTATGAAGAATTCAAAAATGCGAGATGATAAGGAACTCTTGTGATGGAGTGCTAACTCGATGCAGATGGTGTTTGCAGGAGAATGAAGGTTTATTCGAGCATTTGATTAATTAATAGTAAAATTCAGTATAATATTAAATTTTATTTTTGTTGTTTTTGTCACTTTTATTATTATGATTTATGTTAATAATCAATAATATTGTTCTCAATAGTTAGTTTAATTTGTAGATTAATTTTCATTTAATTAAAATACATAATATGTCAAGGTTGCTTTGATATAAATTTAATTGTGTAATTTGACACTTTCTCATTGGCAGATTATAAACATATGATATATGGTTGAAAAGCATTTTTATGAAGAATTCAAAATGCAAAAATCCAATATGGCGTCCATAAGAAAATGGAAAGTTGCGTGCATTATCTCAAAATCTAGTAGGCCTAGATTTTTTCAAAATCATTTTGAAATCCTCGCTACCTGTTACCCCATCCTGCAAAAATCGTGGATGTATCTCTTGCAAGAAACAAGATATAGCGATTTTAGAAAACGCATATTTTTAGTTATCACCCTGTGTCTAGTAAATGGAAGGATTTTTGACATGTAACCATGGTTACTTCTTGGGCATATAATGACGCAACTTTTCTCCATTTAACCATCTTCGTATCTCTAACGGTTTCCAATATCCCCATGCATTTCATCTTAAACTGGACACCTGTATATATATATATATATATATATATATATATATGCATTAAATAATATCTTAGCATTTTAAAAAAAATGACACGGACGGTGGACCAACACATAGTTATTGGACCGTGAACATGTCCAGTTCCGTTCCATTCTTCTTCAAACGTAATTTAAATCCGGTAAGTACAATGCTACTTGATTGAAATTCACATATGCATAAAACATAAAATTCAAGTAAATTCAATTGAATACGAACAAATAAACGCCATGTAATCCAGTGAAGACCTAAATACATACATATACATTTAACAAACTTCTTCATAACAAGTGTCATTAACGTGATATTTAGAAGATTAGACGGAGAGTTGTCTTCATTTTTCAATATTAATGGACGTTCTTTATCTCTTACGGATTCTGTTCTATTCATCATTTCGAGGCATATATTTTTTATTCATGTTGACTAGTATGCTCTTTTTATCCAAAAGCATTACTAAATTCTGTTCCTAGCTTAACAATAAGAAAACTGTACCTAGTAACTATAATTCATTAAAATTAGTAATGCGGTTCCGAAAACCTATATCTTCGTATTTCATTAATGACTGATACCTACTGATTTATACACAATTGACACTATATTATTTTAATACGACCTGATTAGTTCAGGACAAGTATTGAAAGACAGCTAGTTTTAATTTGATCACCTCAATAATTTCTTTTAGACGATCCTGGGAGGATATTCCACGGTAAAGCGGAAGTATCAATGTATTACTAAATTTTGGTTTACTTTTGCATTGGAAATTTAGGTGAATACTCATAGACTTTTCTGCAATTTAACTAATAACTATAGGGTTATCAATAATTCTATTTATTTGTTATTTTTGGACTTTTAGTGGAAGTAATAGATAAGTAGGTCACTGACCATTAATTATTTTTTCGTCTATTGGATCACCTTTTTATTTAATAATAAATATAACTATCTGGTTTGCCCAGCATTACCGTTTTCTCAATTACAGTGTGTTTTACTTTTTATTCTGTTTGTTTTCGACGTCATTATTATACCTTTAAGGTGTTAGCTAAAATGAAGGTAATTAAGATAGATGATTTTGGGAATTTGAACCTTGCAAAAGTCATCCCGATTTAATTATTAAAATTTGTGGATTTGACGATAACTGTACCGATACTCTAATTGCTTATTTTTCTAATTACCGTAATATACGAATAGTGGTATTGAATTTGAGCGTACTATTTCATAACTGAGTGTAAGATTATATGTGATTTCATTCCTTCCTCACGGCGCTATTATTTACGTAATACTAAACTGAAAAGTGAGATATTTTGATTACGTTCAAATCACTTAGTGGTTTATTCTTTATTGAAATTTTTGATTTACACAACCTTACAGCGGCCACGTTCATTTATTATTTTTTTACGGTTTTGATGAAAGCTGTTAACGTAATAATTTTTGAGAGATTTTCTATTAGATTATTTGCTATTTTTTTTATAATTTTGTTTATAATTGTATATAGGTATCCTAATCGCAAAATTAATAACACGCCCATGCCATTTATTCCACTGAGCTACCGGTCCCTTCCTTATCTGTCACTTCTGATTCTACTGCCATTTTTGCCCATAAGATACTTACCACAAAGACAGCTAGATAACTTAAGCAAAATTCATGTGAAATCGAACCGTTTTAAATGTACCGTTACAGTTGCGTTTAATAATCATTAAATGTAGAACTGGTTTTTCCTACCAGGGCGAGTTTTATGTGCATATTGTTGTTACGGAAAATCTACTAGTGCGAGGGATGTTTCAGAAAAAAGGAAAAGTAGACGTGTTTCTCGTGATTCGCTCCGCAAGAGATAGGGCGAGCTGCATCAGCTTTCCAACACTCTTTACCCCTAATAATTCCCCGAAAGTGTACATTAATTATATATACGCGGTGCAATCAAAGATGATACGGTCGGGATAGGTGAAGGTTCTGAGGGAAACCCTAAGTTAGCCATGCCGCTACCTCTGTATGAAAGAATAAAAGCATATAGTGATACCACTCAACCACCAGCTTGGTGGTCTGCATGTAGAGTACTTCAATTATAATTTCCGTTCGTGTTGCAGTAATAGCGGGGATTTCTTGGGTAATAACCTTTTTGAGGCAACCTTTCACAAAAATGGTCAAACTTGATGGTCTAAGCAAGTAATAGATAATTGAAATAAAACAACTTAATCAATGTATTAATTATGGACAATGAAACTACAGGTTTCAGTGAGTACATCAAATACTTAAGCCTTGTAGCCAGATTGTCTTCTGTATCATTTTATCTATGATTTTTGAAGGCACTTTCTACTTTGATTGTTGATTTTGTTATCGTAACCTAAATCAACACGTGCATGCTGAACTTATGATTTTATTATTATGTATAAATTAATAATTGTATATTAACTAATATAACAATTGTTTTCTCTTTCTTTTTCCTCGTGTTATTTTCAAGTTTTTCCAGCACTCCCTAATTTTCATTTTCTTCTCTCTTGTAATTATTTTCGAGATTTTGTAGTTTAGGGAATATTTGAAAAAAATTCAGTTAAGTTGAAACTAGTAAATAACTAAATTATGATTTAAGGTTGGTGTACAATTGCTATTTATTTTACTTACTATTTTACATGTGTGGTACCATCTCTTTTCTTAGCGCATATCAGTGAAAACTTAAAAAAATCATACTATTGTCCACCAGTCTTTCCGTCCCTCCGTCTTTTCCGTATGCCACGTTTCTGGTAAGCTACAGAGTTGATTATAGTCTCAAATGAAAACTTATTATGTCAGATGGTAAACTTCCCCTTGTCACCCCTCATGACCCCGTGTAGTCTCCTACGGAGAGCTTAAGAGTGGAAAGGAAAAAATAATTAGAAATTAAAGTTTTAAAAATCGTTTAAGACGGACTCCAATATTACTACTCGCTTTTATCCATCTCTGATCTGTATGTTGGCCTAAGAGATCTGATGTTCGAGTGGACAGCGTAATCAGCACAGCAGGTTGATCATTGATGTGAATGAGGAAAAAATAGGTTTTAACATCGATCTTTGAGAGATTTCTGCATTGAAAATGGATATGTCAAAAGAAGCTGTACCTGTACACGGATCTTTGGAGATAGAATTCAATCAGAAAACTTCTTATAAAGTGCAGTAGGCCAAACCTGATCGAAAACCTTATGTATGTCAGAAATAGCAACGCAACATTTCCTCGAAGAGCTTGCTAGATCTGCTCTAGATATAGTTAAGAAAGTGACGTTTAGTTAATGTCAAAAGTAAAATACCTTGATAGATATACGGTAAACTATTGGATCACTTTCTGGCTACTAACTAATGAAATTGGAATTCTCAAAAGGTGCTTGAACTGATTACTTAAATTTTGAGTTTTAAGAAATGTTTGAAACACTTGACTTTCTGCATGAGTATGTTTTTATTAATGTGGCTTAGAAGATTTGTTCCTATGCGGAATGAATGATTGATCCTTGACTTGAATTGAATCGGTAATTTAATTACATACTTTCAATGGAAGATAAGTATACATGTTCCATGGGAATGACGAATAGAACCTTCATTCGCCACAAGGGCAGCTTTAATTTCTCAGTAAAGCATTATCTTAGAGATGTGATTAGCTAGATGTCCTAATACGGGTGACTTCATGTATGTACAGTTCTTCGACGTTGCAGCTTTTTGCATGACGCCTTCAATACTTTATTAGTTCATAAAAGTTAATACCACTGTATTCACTGTTTTTCATTTTTAACAAAGTTTTCAAGGTTTATGTTTTCATGATGCCTCTCCGTTTTCCAACCATTTATTATCATTCTAACATATGGGACATGGTTACGTTTTGAGAAAAAATACATGTTTTGAAAATAAAATCAACAGGCGCAATCGCCAAATAATGAAATTTTATTTAAGCTTAATTATTAATACTTAATATTGCAACATGAAAACTAATCTACAAAACTGATAGCGGACTATGCTCTTCAACGGCACACAATTCGATTAAAACTTGTCTTATCTTTCTTTGGACAATGTCTCGGTCAACTTCCCCAATTCATCTAAAAATTCTTGACCGCAGCTGCTGTTCAAAGTAAGAATTACTTGTAATTATTATACAATTATTCACAGAAGAAATTTTAATCTTAACTCACCCTATTTAATAAATGTTCTTTATTGTCAGTTTGCATGAAAAATTTC
The DNA here is from genome assembly GCA_036346205.1 of Vesta saturnalis. Classification (NCBI taxonomy): domain Eukaryota; kingdom Metazoa; phylum Arthropoda; class Insecta; order Coleoptera; family Lampyridae; genus Vesta; species Vesta saturnalis. The sequence continues at coordinate 1,551,456 of JARFJB010002002.1, read as the reverse complement.
TCCACATCATCTTTGGTTAAACTTAAACATTATTTTCCTCTATGTCCCTCGCTTTTTCTTCTAAGGTATAGAACAATGCTTGGGAATTTATTAATGTCTACTCCTTCATGTACATTCAATGTTGTACGCAACATGAAGTACCTGCTCTATAAGGAAGAACTTTTATAGGAAACTAACTCACTGTTGAAGTATGCTAAAACGTTACCTTCGTTCGTTTTATCAATTTTCTTCTTTAAACACCACAAATCCAGATATAAGCGCAACAATTAAAACGCTTGCAACGTTTAGCTAAACAAATGTTATTATTAAACAATCTATTTACCGGTTACTATGTCAACAGAAGACGCACACTTCACTGTAATAAAAATTTCAATATACCTAGTTTAAATAAAAATGTTGAACCATACTTCACATCAAACAGGTGGATAAATGATTATTGTATTTTCTGCGCGAAGAAATGATCCCGGTTCAATTCCCGACGGAACAAATTTTTTTATGTGTCTTAATTCTTCTTAGTTATAAACCCCATGATAATGATTTGTCAAATGTATAATTTTAAAGAAAATAATATATCTATTGATTTAAACTGTAAAGAGTCCCAACATTTTGGCGCCAAGTTGCTATGACAAAAGCGACGAAAAACCCTCTCCAAATTAGTCTAATATAAAACTATACATGTCACACGTCAACAATGCACTTTATTGGACGTGCCATCTTCATAAGCCTCGCTCGCTTCGCCCTTTTGGCCATAAACAAGCGCGTCCAATAAAGTTATGCATTATGGACGAATAACATAAATATCTATTATGAAACGAGCTTCTTAAATGGTTTTTTCTATTCTGTGTTACACGTCCAAACCGCACTACGCCGCGGCCTACCGAAGTAAGTGGGTTGCTAAGCTAGTTACAGTGGAAATGGGCGGGGTCGATATAAGGAGTAAAATGATTGAAAGGTAGTTTCAAGCACCTTACACTTACCATACATTCACAACTAACAATGATCAAGTTGGTAAAAATTGTCACTAGGCGCCAAACCAATCTTAAATTTTTCTAAAATAGATGTTAAGTTAACCCTACCTGCCTGTGGAAGATAGGATTGTAACCTCCAGTTAAAACACACTTAAAAAGAAATTTATTCAAAAGCTTAAAAAAATTATGAAACACACGGGTTATCGTAAACTTATTGATCACAAGTCGGTTTAATACTCGCCACATTCGTTAATTCCTGAAAAATTGGGAATATAACGATCAGTGCTTTCGTCATAAATAATATCTATATCTTTTCTGGATACTTTCCCTTTAAAAACCGTATTTATGCCAAGTCAATAGGTTTGAATTATAATATCTGAAATCTGTAATTTCTACTTAGGTAATTAAAATATTCTGTTATTAGTGTCCTATATTCTATATTTCAGAATAATTAAATTTTGTAATTGATCTGGCTCATTAAGCAATTTCAGATCAATCATTAAACTCAATATATTAATTTAATTCGATTATTAATAGGTGTAACCCTTATATAAGTTTACACAGGTATTAACATGTTCAAAATAAACAAAAGTAAATTAATTAATGGATATATATATATATATATATATATATATATATATATATATATATATATATATATATATATATATATATATATATATATATATATATATATATATATATATATATATATATATATATATATATATATATATATGTATCAATTTGAAAATATAAATATGTATACAAACATTGCTTCGAAAAGCACCACAAACACCAATTCTTATAAATTAAAAATCTCCAAACTTTATATTCTAAACACCTTAAAGCAGATAAAGTTTGATTATCCCTTTTACTCATAATTAAAAATTATTAACCCAGCAAGCAAAAATGACCTTAATCTAAAACTAGTTGTTACAAGTTACAGTAGTTAACCTTTTATCCGCGATGTCCATATCGAAATGCTTTGTTTCTCGTAATCCTTTGATTATGCACCCACAAAAGAAAACAGAAACAGCCGTAATCACTAATGAACACTTTTAACGGAATATGTGCTGTTTTAACACTTCTTACATTATGTATATATATATATATATATATATATATATATATATATATATATATATATATATATATAAATTATAATGATGGCGACTTACTAGTTTGTGAGGTAAATAAAATTATATATGTATATTTAGTTTGGGAAATATTTAATTTTTAAATGTTGATAAATTATGATTATAAATTGAAGTAATTATTTTAATCTTATTGTTATATTGCACCGGACTAGCTCAGGATCTCATATGGGGATAGGGTTCAGGGAATTTAGTTTGAAGATAAAATTTTGTATCTGTAAATGTGTATAAGAAATATCCTTTATGTAATTGAATTGAAAGTATAAAAGTAATTCTGAATGTAATTTGCTATCAAACGCATGCGTTGTAATGAACTTAAGTGAAATAAGTAACTGTCAAAGACGTCAAATGAATAATTTAGGAAATTTAATGTTTAGATCAAAATGAAAATTTAGAAAAAGAAAAGAAATTAATATCTTTACAGGTGTTTACACAAGTAAATATTTAAAATTCTTAACCAAAAACATGTATGTAACAAATATAAATTGCAGGAAATATCAATGAATAGGGTTATTAAATTTGACTCACATATACTGTCCTCCCGGTAGAATGGTGTCTTCGGATACTCCAGTTGGATGTAGGCAATGTCCACTTGATTACAGGTAGTTACCATCAGCCAAAACTGCTAACTCGAATCTCGGTTGTCGAAGACACCAACTTCCAAACTTGAAGATGTTTTCTCCAAAATCGGCAAACTCCAATCACTTATTTAATTTCGGTAACTTTTTATTTAAATAGTTTTAAGCTTAATGAGTGATATCGTTTTAAAATTATTTTTAAATAACCAAAATTTTTGTTGATAACACTTTTATTTTAGCTACCGATTCAATTTTTGTTTAAAAGAATTTGTCCGAAGAAATGAAACAACTTTGTCCAAATAAAAATGGTTTTTAATTTGGTATAAACGGAAATAATTTAAGTTGGATAACACAGTAGCAAATCTTTACAAAATCGTGACACCAATTAACACGAACAAAATTATATTTCAAAACGACAGGTATCGGAGACCGAATTATTTATTTCAAACCGTCGATATAAAAACAAGTGCTCTCGAAAATATTCTTCGTAACGTAAAACTTCTTGACGAAAATAAATTAGGTTATGTACTCACAAATTTCACAACACTGTTTTAACCTTTTACACTTTTGAACAAATTCTAGAGAGAGAGTGATTTCCTGAGCGCTTGCTTTTATATGTTTCTGGTTGTTACAAAAAATTCATTTTTTTTACAGCCATATTGCAAAAGTAACCATGGCTATGATTGGTGGATCAAAATTACAAATTGGACTCAAATGGAAATTTGGCCGTAACTTTCTTATGCATAATCGGAATTGAAAATTAAAAACGGAAATGAAAACTACGTAAAATTTTGAACAAAAAGACACCTAACAAGCTATAATTCCTAACATTAATATACGAAATAACTTAATCTACCTTAAATAAGCTTCTAACTATTTACACTTACAAGCTATACTAAAATTAATTGCAAAATGGAATTCTGAGAACATTCTACATAAGAATACATATCTTTTGTGTTGAAAATATTTAATTTAAAGAAAATTTTAAGCTTTTGTAATTTTATCTAAAATTCACCTCAGATTTGGCATAATTTTGTGGAGAAAAGCGCTGTATCTTTATAAAAACTGTGTCATATTAAGAAAGAACATTTATTATTTGCTTTAAGAGCAAAATCTAAGTGTAATAATGTGGAAAAGTATAAAATTATGTAAAAACCTAAAAATTATGACCTAATCAAACTTACTTTACATACATAAAGCCAAAATTTACATCGATTGGGGCTTGAACCTTGGTGCGCAGTTGGTAGCGCGGTACTTAGCAAAGTGCAGGTCGTAGGTTCAAATCACTGAGGTAAACTTTATTATGTATTAAATAAAATTAATAATAATCTTTAACCAAACTTAAATCTAAAATGAAATTAATTTATATTTAAAAATGTTTTAACACTTAAAATGTTATGTTTAAGGTTTGTACTTATTGTCTTTATTATTCTCACTAATTATTTGCAATGCATATTGTCATATAATGTTGCATTGAAAAGTTTCATCGTCTAACACTCTTTTAAATGTTTCACTATATAAATGTACGGCACTATAAATGTCTGTATGCCATAATGTTCTAAATGTTGTTCTTAATGTTAATCTTGTAACATAATTTTTGTCACTAATTCGCCTCCAAAAATATGTGCGAAAATGTCTAAACTGTCCATATTATAACCCTTTTATTAAATTTTTGTATTTCCTGCATTCAAAAACTAAACATACACTGTCCCTAACATAATCCTAACTATACAGTCCATGTTTAAACACCTGTAAAATGTCCACTTGCCAAATTACCTTTGAAAAATTGATTTTATTGCAATAATTGCAATACTAAAATGACTTTACGAAAATGGTTATATTTAACATTCTTGACAATTTTGTTAGCACAAATTGCTTTTATGATGAAACCAAACTAAGCAAATGATATTCAGACTAATTTATACCAAACAAATTTATTTTAACCACATCGTGAACCAGATTTTTATAAAATAGTGTCTTGCACTTGTATTGAGCTAGAAATCACCCCTTTTATGACCCAAATGTCATGTAAGCTGTCCGATACTTCTATTACCTCTTTCTGAACATCTCAATATATATGATATACAATGTAACAATGCAATTCATGTGTAATTATGTAATTACAGCTAATTGCCCAAATCCAAAACTTGCTGTACGTCTAAGTTTCGTTTCTCCATCAGCCTTTTCATACCCTCATTCCAACATCGCCGAAGTCTACCTTTTCTATTCCTACGTGGCGGTGTCCATTTAAAAATTCTATTTGGCCATCTATCGTCTGCCATCCTCATCATGTGTCCAAACCAGATCAATCCCTTTCGTTCCAGCACTGTCTTTCTCGCGCCCACTCTGCTTCTTATTTCTTCGTTTGTAATTCGATCTAATTTTGATATTCAAGCACTTCTTAGCAGGTATTCCTCTACAGCATTCATTTTCTACCATAAGGAATGCAGATATCCGATAACATTTTTACTTTGTTGAATTCTGTGCTTCATTTCTTCGGTTCTTAATCCATGTTTGTCAATTATTGACAATCACTTGTTTCACTGCAACGTCATCCTCTATTAAAACATCAAATTTCGCTTCAGAGTTTACTATTAGATATTCTGTTTTACTCAGACTGACCTGCATACACCATTCCTCGTACGTTTTATTGAGTCTTTTGGTCATGAACTCTAAATCGTATGGGTCTTGCACTAAAATTATCTGGTCCTCAACGAAATTTAATGTGAACAGTGTTTTGTCGTTTACAGATGTTCCCATTCCGCTACATCGCCTTTTCCATTCCTTTAAAGCGGTTTCAATATAAATGCTAAACAACAAAGGTGACAGGCTACAGCTCTGCCTTAGTCTTTTCGTTGTATTTATCGATTTCGACAGGATTCTTCCTATTTTCACATTCTTGTTATTTCTATTAGATGGGGATTTGCTTCTGCTGCTGCCATAGACTCCCATAATTTGCATCTCGGAATAGGGTCATAAGCTTTTTCTAGATCGATAAATCTCAGAACTACTTCTTTGCCTTTTTGTATTATTTTTTCCAGTAGCTATTGTATTGTAAATAGCTTATATGTACATGGGCGACTGGGCATAAATCCGCTTTGGTCTTCCCCTATCTTGTGTCGTATATCACTCCTAATTATTGCCTGTAGATTTTTTTCAAATAATCGGCTTAGCGTACTCAGGATACTTAGTCCCTGCAGATAAAACCAGCACTGGCCATTCTAAGGTCTCTTAAAAAACCCGCGCGCGATTTGCCTTAATTTAAGCCCTAACAGTGATATTCTCCCCTAGTCTCAATTGGGCTCTTGCTTTGATACCCTCTGTCCAAGATTCTCGCGCCACTATCAAAATTCACTTATTACAATCTAGTATTCCTTGCGTCACTTTGCCGAGTGCAAACCCCGAACAGAACCAACGCAAACCAAGGTAAGAAAACGTAGTCATATTAAATTTTCTTGCAAACATACTCACAACTCATAGGAAAAGCCATTATTAGTAATCATATTCACTCTGTATATTATTCTGACCCTGACTCAAGTTTTCATGAAAATTTCGCATGTGGGCGATTCCGCTTTCCGCGCAATTCAACATCCTCCAACCCTGGAACATGCATTCAATTTTCCATTATTGCACAATGTTACAACATTTATACAAACAAAAATATTCCTTACTGGACTTACACGTCTACATCTATTCGCATTCTTACCAGTGCCGTCCCAGTAAAAATTGTCCTTTCGTCTAAATTTAATGCTCTCGACATGAAAATCTTTCCACAGCATTTAAATATTCTTTTGTCTGACACACTTTTCCATTTAATTCCAGTGGCGCATCATTTACACCAACTTATAGCCTGCATACACGAAAAAATGTTTCCCGTGCAAACTGACTTCATTTATATTCAAAATACGTTTCTTACGTTATGCCTTACGATGTCTCAAAATATGCTTACAGTATTTCTGTTAAAAATTTTGAAAAAAGGTAAATTCAGTTGGTTACATTGTATGCCAATTTTCATAGATTTTTGAACACAGTCTGTAATTGTGTTTACTTTTTGAGTTTATAAAATATAGTGATGTAAATGGTATAAAAAAATTTAATAAAAAAATGAATGTAAGTAATAAAATAAAGAAATAAAGAAATAAGTTCTCCAAAACACAAATCGTCAAACTGACTGGAGATACAAACCATTCACCACAAATAGTGCCTTTGTCACAGTCGGTAAATTCAAGTGGGCCGGTTCAATAATTTTGATTTGCTTAATTACTACAATATCTGCTAGCTTACTTTCACTGAACATCAATATAAAAGATTAATGTAATACTAATAAAATGATCTCGGGCGCCAAGTTATTTTTTAATAATGTCGGAACAACTAAACCGAGTTTGTTAACAATAAAAATTTTATCAAAATGTAAAAAAATAAAAATATACAAATATGTTTATTAACAGTTAATTTGATATGGTTAAATAAAATATATCTTAAAACTAATTGTGAAAACCGTAAAATACTAAAAAAATCATTATATAAATACCTTTGTAAAAGTTTGTACACAAATTTTTTGATAACCTCTGGTATCTAAATGTTTACGAAAAGGTCAACCAAGGTGATGTCATCCTTGCACCATTATTGCGCAATTTCTTGAAATAATGTTTTACGTATAAACCACACTCAAAAAAAATGGAATTATCCTTATAAATTTTCTTCTTGAAATTTTGAATCCAATATTTATTGCATTATTTTGAAGTTTTTAATGCAAAAATTGCAATCATAAAATGAAAGCGTACGCAACAGTAAAATTAAGTTGTCACTTAAAATGTAATTAAATTGTAAATCGAAGTAAAATAAAAAATGCAGAAAAAAGATAAAAATGCAGTAAAAAAAATGGCTGAAAAGAGCAAATGTTTTAATTTTTAATATAACAAGTTAAAAGATATATTACCATCAAATTAATGGCACTTTCACACAAAATTTAGGGAAAACCCAAAAAAAACTTTCTGCTTCTCTTAACGTTCATCAGGAAGTAACCAAAATGGATGCTTTGGAAGTAGGAGGAGGTCAGACGGTGATCATGACGCGTTGCGCAAATCAAATGGTCAGAAAACAATAATTTGAAGTGGGAATATAAGCCTTTACGAAAACATTCACTATGAAGATATGCAAATTAAGTTGCCTACCTCATACCTATATTTCAATAATTAAAACGTTTTCTTATATTTACAATAGAACAAATGAAAGACCTTAAATTACGGTATATTTCAATACAACTCAAAAAAAGGGTTGTTACAAGTTCGATTCAAATATGGATTATTAATGATATATTAAATGAATACACAATCAAATAAGTTACAGTCTGCTATTGTTACAATAAAATAACACTATGTGACTTCAATAATTTATACTCAGGCTAGGTCAGCAAATGCACAGAACAAAACCTCTCAACTTTAATGACGGCTGTATTGACACAAAAGAAATATGAACTGCATAATTTCAGAGCATTGTTTTGAAACACATAACAAAAAGGAAATATCGGTTTAGCATCATAACCACTACAATACATTAATTAGGAGTAATTCAATACAAAGGTGGTTATTACCAGATACACCTAAGTATTTAAGTTTATAGTTATTGTTGGATACAATTCGAAAATTCTACGCTGTTGGCAAGACGCAGATGATTGCTGTAAATGTAATAAACCATTAACTTATGAGCACAGTTGGTTTTGTAGCCTAAAGCTTACCTAAATTATAAATCTACGTAACACATCATCTTTTGTAACAAAAATCTCTGATACTTGTACCGATCATGAAAATTCATTGCCATCCTTAGACTTCATTTATTATGCATTTACATTGTAGATTCATGTGATTATAATCACTTACACATATTAAATAAGTACCTATAGGATATGTTACATTTACATTTACATCTTCATCAGTTTAAATACCAATATCGAAAAATCGTTTTTTATAAAGTCAAACATTAAAATACTCGTTTAGGTGTCATAAAGTACATATTATAAACCCCAAATAGAAAAAATAAATTAACGCTCTGCTTAGAAGTCTATTCTATTTTAGAAGGATTGTAAACAATAAATTCTGAACATGTTAAATTGTAGCTAAATTGTCGCTTCAAGGAGTTATTCCGTGCTGAATTTTCTACAATGGTCTGCGCTAAAATGTCTGCTACTAATTGTCAGAATATCTTGTTGCATCAACACTGTTATTTAAGAATTTTCGGGCATCTTGTTATCTAACGAACGTACCTGTAAGTTGCTTTTTGTGTAATTGATGGAAAAAAAACCATTTGATTAATTACTAAGTAGGGGAACGCAACGCAATATAAAATGTTTCATAAAACCAATAAAAATTCTGTACTATTTCGTTAACAAGGTTTAAGTTAAAAATAATATTTTCGTGCGGTACGTATAACTCGCAATGAATAAGAACGCTAAGTTTAAGCTAATTATGTATCCTTCATGAATAATTCCAAAGGTAAAAATTAACCTTGAATTAATGCTTTATACTTAAAGAAATAATATAGCACGAGGCTTGCAAAGAGATCTGTTTACCAAATACTGCTCAACAAGCGTAAAGACCGTTTAACTTAATTAAAAGAGAAAAATCAACCCCTTGGAAATTTAAAATTACTCAGGCGTTAAATTACCCCATTTATCGTAAATCCATAATTGTGAAAACGCTTAAGAAGTTTTACACTTTGAACACTTATCCTCTTTTTGTTGGTGCTTACATTCGTTGTTGATTTTAATGAACGATAATATTTTGAAACCTTCGTACTAGTCCTTTTTAGCAACCCAATTTTTCAACCCTTACTTTCCTTATAATACAAGTTTGTCGTGTTTGATAAACTGTGCTATTTTTGAATGTTTGACCTTTCATAATCTATTTAATTTGGTATTGATTCGCACTAGAAACCTAATAAACCAAATTTCTTCAAAACGCAAGCAATCATTTTCAATAGTACTATATTGTGATTCTAACCGGTACACAAAATTTAATTAAGGTAGAATTCGATTTCATTATCCCAACACAGTTTTATATTGTTTTTTATAGAAATTCAAAAGCTTGACAAATGCTTACACTTTCAAATTCATTCTAATCATTGAAACAATAAATTGCCTTCTGAAATAAGTTTATTTTTGTTTTTTGTTATTAAAAGTGTACGTTACCTGGTAAGTAATTTTTGAGAAATTTCAAATTAAATATTGAAAATACTCATGCGTATACATAAAATGTTAAATATAGTTATTTATAATTAGAATGGAATATTTAATACAAACATAACCGAGCTGGTGTGATCTGTGGTAACATAGTCTGCTTAGAATTCGGGAGGTAATGGGTTCGATCCCCGTTACCGTCCACCTCATGCACATATAGCGGCATAATCACTACGTATAAGCACATCATCTGTGGCTGTTTACGCGAATGCTATGGTAGTATCTTCCTCCTCAGAACCCTAACTCCATTCCTTCTGATCCCATCTTAAGCCGCATCTATCCTTAATTCGACTATGCATATATACGTAATGTGTATATGTACGCTCGGAATCCATCGATGTGGCTGAAGGAGCGTGGAAAGTTCGAACAGCCCGCCCTCCACTTTGGGGAGAGAATGAAACACTTTGCTTTCTTTTTTCCTTTAATACACACATAAAAAGATTTCCCTCGAATGGGATTCTAACCTCTTATTTTCCAGACATGCGCGCTACAGAGTAACATAACACCATTTAATCTAAATATTATAGTGTAATATATAGTTTATAGAGGTTCTTTTAGAAAATTGCGGAATTACAAGCGAATTTGTTAGTTTGCACTTTTGTAAGTAGGCGATGCAATAACTTAAAACAATGAAACACAGCGAATATGTCAAAACAAAGTGAAAACTTCAGTTGTGCATTAAAACACAGATAACACAAGTTTATTGTTGATAGTTAAAATGAATCGTTATGAAAAGTATGATATGTTGAAAATATTCATTCAGTGTGGAGAAAATTCGAAAGAAGCGGAACGTTTATACTTGGAGAGTTTCCCAGAAAGACATCAGCCTAATAAAAATATATATAAGAGGTAAATAAACGTTAAAGACTCTAAAGCCGCTTTTCTAACATGATTATTCTTGTTATTGCAGGCTATAAAGTAATTTAAATAATTCAGGGTCATTTACCCGACCACGTCCGAACCATTACGATATAGCAAATCGTGAACAAGATACCTTAAATGTTTTAGCATGTGTTGAAACCAACCCAAATACTTCTAGTGGAGAAATTGAACAAGATGTTAGTATTTCCAAAACAAAATCGCTAAAAATTTTGAAACTTTATAAATATAAACCTTATAAGATTCATATAAACCAATACCTTTACCCAAAGGATCTTGAAAAACGATTACAATTTTGCCAATGGTATATTGATAGATGTGCTGCAATGCGTAATTTTCATCAAAATATAGTTTGGACAGATGAAGCTCATATAAGTAGTGCTGGTATTTTCAATCGTCACAATCATCATCATTGGGCAAATGAAAATTTACATGTAGCGGTACCTAGGCGTAATCAAGGCAGGTTTTTGAAGGAAATCTTACCACATATCGATATTTAGAACTATTACGTATTGAGCTTGACTAATTCTTGGATGATTTGCCTCTATCAGACCGAGTCGATCTTTTTTTCCAGCAAGATGGTGCTCCGGCACACAATGCTATGGTAGGGAGAAATTATTTAAATGATAAATTTCCAAACTGTTGGTTAGGTACCTTTGGACCAATTCCATGGCCACCAAGGTCGCCTGACCTAACAGCGTTGGACTATTTTGTATGGGGTTTCATAAAAAATGAAATTTACAAAAAAACAGACAATACTATGGCAGAATTACAAAACAATTTACATGGTGCTTTTCAAAAAATTAAGCCGCTCCAAATATCAGCTGCAATTTCATCATTACAACGACGATGTCAGTTATGCATTCGACAAAATGGCAGCCAGTTTGAACAATTTATGTGAAAGTAATATTATCATTTGTTTGACAGTTGGTTTATTTTTGTAACCTTGTTCTTAGAATTAAATAATTATACCTTTTGTTTGACATATTTGCTGTGTTTCAATGTTTTAAATTGTTGCATCGCCTACTTACAGAAGTGCAAACTAACAAATTCGCTTGTAATTCCGTAATTTTCTAAAAGAACCTCTATAAACAATATATTTTGTTGAAAAGCTTATAAAATAAGGATTTTAACGAAGTCAAAGCCAACTATGGTTTCCATTAAAAAAAAACTAAGTTTGTGTGGCATCTCGACTATTGTTGACCAAATTTAAAAATTGACTACTCCATTTGATTCTACGCTAAAAACTGCACAAGAAATGTCTTTACACTTTTTCCTGAATTTTTATCAACACATGAGATATGGAACCCTATCGAAATTTGGAAAAATTCAATTTTAGTCACTGCATCAAAAATGAAAAAGATAGCAAATTTTTGTTTTCGCTGTTTAATTTGTCTCAAAAAGTTGGACTAATTAAGTTTTGCTCTAACAGTAATATTTACCGAGATACCCTGCAATCCCATCGAAATCGGTCCACCCGGCAGTTGCCATTTGTGCATAGTCATGTACGTCGTATACCGCGCACGCGCAACCAGTCATTCATACACCACGTATGCACGCAGGCATGCACACACACACACACATGAATTAAATTCGAACACACATGATTTAACTTTTTTTTCTTTAAATATATTGAGGTTTAAAAATTTCCATTATGTATGCGTTCGTATTTTAGTAATATCCGTTTACGCTTGCCTATGATTTAACAAAGTAAAAGAATTAAGGAAAGTAGTTTTATATTAATATACCGAATAATCTTATTGTTAGTTGATTTTTAATTTGTTAATTTATTAAGAGTAAAATTGCGTTATTGAGAATCGTCTCTTTGTGGCATGTGATTGCGCGAGTTTGTACAATTGTTAGGTTAATGTAATGAAGCGACGCGAATTTGTTATAAATAAGAATTGAAAGTGAGGCTAATATAGATCTCTGAGCGTATTTTCTAAGTTTCATGTAAATATGTTTTTAGCATGATCAAGAGGTTTCTTTTACATCGTCTGCACGGAAATTTCCTATTTCCTATTTCAATGAACTGTTAAAAGTTGTGGAAGGACATTGAACTTCCAACTTTAAGCAGAGAAAAGAGTGCGAGATCCGTACCCGATAGTTAGAGCGTTTGTGCGGTGAAGTAAACCTCACGTATGTGGTGTGAGCCTGAACAACATATTGTGAAATCGTAGTTAAAGGGGTCACTATCCCGCTTCGCTTTGGTGTATTTTTATGAGAATTTCGGGAGACCACGCTTTATTTTTTTTGTGTGTAGTTTTCCCGGTGCATTGGTACCATTTAGAGGAATGGCAATTATATAATAACAGGATGTATACAGGGTGAATCACGACCGACGCCACGGAGTTCTACGGCAAAGTGGCATATCAAAGTTATGTTTTGTTAAACGACACACCCCGTATATTATTGCATTTTCGAGTTATATGTAGCACTTTCATAAGGATCCCCTATACCTACACACAGAGTGTTTCAAGTTATATCAATTTTTCTGAAATTGTAGGCTTTTACGAAAAATTAAATATCTCCTAATAAAATTAACTCCAACAAATTTACTCTTAGGTTTAAGTAAAATACTGTTCCGTTAGTCTATTTATTGACCGAATAGTAAACACCTCTTTACAGGATGTTAATTTTTTTCAATTAAATTAGTAGAACATTCATACTGAAATATTCGTCTTATTTTAAATGGAACACACTGTATTTTATACGCTTATCGTTTAGCTTACTTAATTACCTTTCAACTTCTATAAGGGTTTCCTATACCTAAACCTTCAAATTTTCAAAATTTTTGGAATTCGTCTATTCCTGTATCATTTGTAGATTGAAATATCCTCCTCTTAATGATTTTTGACTAATGCAACACATTTTCAAATTCAAATTATAGTAACTTTAATTTACACGTTTATAAAGTAATTTCTACACTATGTACAGGGTGGCCAACTAAGAATGCGAGATACTGTATTAGGGAAACTGTCCATCGAAGAGGCTTGCGCAAAAAAAAGTTTTACTAAAACGGGCAATACAAAAACCTGGAAAATATTTTCAAGTGTCTGAAATGGCCGCTAGGGGGCGTAACAGCAAACTTGAATCTAAAAAGTGATGTTTATGTGAATTCTGCTACATTAACCTAATAAAAAAATAACTGATCTTTAAAGTCGAGGATAATCTGAACTTTTTTTGTTTGGCACTTTTTGACGTATGTCTAAAAATAAAGTGGTGGGGATATTCAAAGGTTTCCTTAAATAACCCCCTGTATCTTCGAAACGGCTAAGCCAATTTAGCAAACTTGGGCGCGTTAAAATGAACTATTCTTGGGCTACAAATGTTATAATATTTGAAGTTTTGTTAATTTCACATGTCGTCGCTAGAGGGCTTTGTTTGACGGTCCGACAGAAACGGTTAATTTTCGCAAAAAAAATTAACTGCATTGGTATGACTTTTTTTCATGAGCAAGTAGCTAAACCATGCCTAAACAAGCTCGCGAAAACCGCATCTCAATATCTTGTTCCTAACCTAAAATATGGCCAAAGAAAACTTTACACGAAAATCCCAATTTTTTTAACTATACTTTTCTGGAATTGTTTCTATTATGTAAGTTGTGGCCCTAAAAAGGACTTATTAAATGAGGAAGGTTTTAATGCCCCCGTAAATGCTCGAAATGCTGACCACACGCTCTATGCATTGCTGAAGCCTCTCATGAAGAGACAAAACTGGCGCTTCAATTTCGGCTCTCGGTACGTTACGTATTGCGTTATGAATCCGGTGTTTCATATCTTCTCTAGTTGTAGGTTGAGTCCGAAACATGATGTCCTTTAAGCGCCCCCATACATAAAAATCGGGGCAAGTTAAGTCTGGCGATCGCGGATGCCATGGAAACAGACTTTCTCTTCCAATTCACCGCTGGGGAAATACTGCATTAATATGCTCTCGCACATTAATAACAAAATGTGTTGGGCAACCATCCAACTGCAAAAACAACGTTTGCCTTGTTTCCAGAGGCACATCTTCCATCAACAACGGTAATTGATTGGCCAAAAAGTCAAGAAATACATTGCCATTTAGGGGTTGCTTGAAAAAATATGGCCCAATAATTCTGCCTCCCAGTATGCAATACATTTAAACTCCAACGTCCTTGGCGCTGAACTTTACGCAACCAATGGGGATTTTCTGCAGACCAATAATGCATATTGTGCAGATTGACTCCCCGTCACTACTGAATGTGGCTTCATCGGTCCAAAGAATTTGAAATAAAAATTCTCTATTTTCGCGTATCATGCCTAACATCTAATGGCAATAGTCTAACCTTCAATCAAAATCTTCCTCTTTCAAGGCCTGATGCAAAACGACATGATATGGGTGCATTCTTAAAGTAATTAAAAAAAGTTTAAACGAATACCTATATATTTTGATGGCCATTAGAACTTACCTCTGGTCTTTCAAAATATTTTGAACCGTTGTCCGTGATATGCCCAACCCAGTAGATAATGCTCTTGTGCCAGAATGAGGATTTCCTTCAGTACAGCCCAGTACACGGTTAATATTTTCTTGTGTTCTTTCAATTGTTTGCCGTTGAAACGTAGACCGAAAACTACCATTTTCTCGTAAGCTCGCCACTAATCGTGATAAACTCTTACATCGCAAGGACGCCGATTTGGATATCGAGCCGCGTAAACTCTTTTAGCTACTGCGGCATTCTGAAGACAGTCAAAGTAAACCGCAAGCATATCAACAGCTTCATTATTCGTAAAACGCATTTGGAAAGCACAAGCATTGCTCAAAGTAACGCGAAAGTATTTCAACTATTGACAATTTGAGGATTATGTATGTTTTGTTTAGGTATCTGTTTCCATTGCCTGTTCCTATTAATTGTATTTTTCGTATATATCCATAGTGAATATGCATTTAAACAAACAAAGAGTAGGCCTTTCGTATAACTTTTAGCATCGCTTACTTGGCCGTAGTAATTTCAAAAAGGGTGAATTTATTCTGGTGAATAAATTTACAAACATTTAAAATCGCAATTTCAACGTAACCTATTCAGAGCCGAAATTGAAGCAGCAGTTTTGTCTACCCATAAAAGGCCTCAGCAATGCACAGAGTGATGGTTAGCATTTCGAGCACTTAGGGGAGGCATTAAAAACCTTCCTTCTTTAAATCGGTCCTTTTTAGGGCCACAACTTACATAATTAAAACAGTTCCAGAAAAATATAGTTAAAAAAAAATAAAAATTTAAAGGATTTTCGTATAAAGTTTTCTTTGGCCGATATTTTAGGTTAGGAACAAGATATCGAGATGCGGTTTTCGCGAGCTTATTTAGGCATCATTTAGCTACTTGTTCATGAAAAAAAAGTCATAGCAATGTATTTAATTTTTTTGCGAAAATTAAACGTCTCTGTCGGAATGTTGAACGAAGCCTTCTAGCAACGGCACGTGAAACTAAAAAAACTTCAAATATTATAACTTTTATAGCCCAAGAATAGCTCATTTCAACGCGCCCAAGTTTGTTAAAATCGGCTTAGGTTATTTAAAGAAACCTTTGAATAGCCCCCACCACGTTATTTTTAGACATACGTCAAAAAGTGCCAAACAAAAGATGTGCAGATTATCCTCGACTTTAAAGATCAGTTATTTTTTATTAGGTTAATGCAGCAGAATCCACATAAACATCACTTTTTTAGATTCAAGATTGCAGTTACGCCCCCTAGCGACCATTTCAGAAACTTGAAAATATTTTCCAGGTTTTTGTATTGTCCGTTTTAGTATGACTTTTTTTGCGCAAGCCCCTACGATGGATAGTTTCCCAAATACAGTACCTCGCATTCTTAGTTTGTACATTAAACTAAAAATCGCAATAGTTTTTTTTATTTATTTATCTTTACTCTCGATATCCGTAACAACAAATTGTCACCTTTCAAAGCTCTGAGGATGCTTGGCTCGTCCAAGCGAAACCGAACTTAAAGCTATTAACATTCAGAGATATAAAGTAAGTTTTTAAGCCTTCATACTATTTTTGATGAAACGATTTGCAGAAATGCATTAGTAGGTATATAAAACTGATCCTAATCTACCGCTCGCTTTGCGTATAACAGAATTTATAATACTTTTTAATGTTGACCTCAAATAATTTGACACCAATATGCAATGTGTAAAATATCACATTCGTTTTATTTATCTTGACGACGTGCATGAAATATTTTGGGCACACTGAATTGGTTTGAAGTAAATTCAACAGCGTAATTGATTAAATCATTGGAATTTCATAAACTGTAGCTAATTTCTAAATGACATGAAAATGAAAATGGACCTAGGTGTCTGGAGCTCAAAGTTAATGAGAAAACTACTGGCGCAAACAGAATTCAGTTATCTCTAATCGTTTGGCCACTAAGGGGTGTCCCTCGAATTTAGTCGATTTCTTCAATGCCCCATAACCTTCTTATTATTAAAGATAATTGACTTTGACTAAATATTTCTTAGAGCACTTTTTTACGTAGAATCCATCGGGATAAACAGTGTTTATACAGGGTGTTTGGTTTTTTACACGACCTTAAACTACCTTTTTTTCGGAACACCCTGCATATTTTGGGGTTTTTGAAATTTTATATTTTGATGTATCATTTGTTGTATTTATGTTTAACATTATTTGCAATATTGCACTTTACACATTAAAATATTTTGCTTGCATGGCTAACCAAAGACGGCAACGTGATTTAGAACAACAATATCCTAGTTATCTGGAAATTTTTATTAACTCCAAATATTTTTAATTTGAAATAACAAACAAAAAACAACGAACGTGATAGAAAACTTATGTGAATAAAACAGACAAATAGATATTATAATTAACATAATGAAAGTCTTTAATGAATACTGATCTAGACATACTCAGATAATAGTTACAGTAAACCGAATGTAAAAAAAAACAATTTAATAGAAACATGTGTTTAAATAACACCAATGTTTACTTATTGGGATTCTGCGGTATCTCCAGGCAATAATAAAAGCTATCTAGTAGTCAGCTATGAGCATGACGTTTCTTTCTTTTGCCTTTGAAAGCCTTTAGTTTATAAATATTTATTTAAATGTACTGTAATTCTGTAAAAAAGTTTTTTGACCAAAAAAGTGTTATTTTTGTTAATAAGTTTTTGTGCAAGTTGTTTTTCATTTTGACAATAATTGCTTCATTTTGTTTTTCAAAATGTACGAAAACTATGAAAAGTACGACATGCTGCAATGTTAGATCGAAAGTAATGGAAACTCTGACACAGCAGGTAATCTATATTTTAACAGATACCCTGAACGACGGCAACCGTTTAGAGATGTATACGGTAAGCTAGAACAAAATCTAAGAAACTATGGTTCTTTCACTAAACCTAGAGCAAAGTACAATATTACTCAGGAAGCTCAAGATGAAGTGAACAAGAAAGTTAAAAACAATGACAGGTATACCCAGATGTAATATTATGCGCATTTTGTAGACCCTATAGGACCCGAAAAATCGATCATCTTCTTCCTGGCGATTTTTTACGAAGAACGCGTTTTTTTGTGATTCAAAAAACGTAAGAAGATCATCAGTAGTGCGAGAATATTTAATAGATATGACGAATATACTTGGTCTTGCGAAAGTCCTCATGTCGCTGTGGAAGAAAGGAATCAAGGGAGGTTTAGCTGCAGCATGATTTAAAACGACAATTTCTTAGTTATCTGGAAATTTTTATTGGCTGTGAATAAAACAAACATACCCACATCCATAGTAACCCTAAAACAAATGTAAAAAAAAACAATTTACGTTATTAAATGTAGAAATTGTCTCGCATCTTGTTCGGAACAGATTTTACACCTTTTCATTATCACTATTGTCGCATTTATTAATTCCGAAGTTGGGATTTGCACCTAGCAAAGCCTCTTCTAATTCTTTCCTGGTTTTAAAAGGCTGCTTGTATATGAGGTCTTTGATTTTACCACAGAGAAACAATCAAGGGCCGTTAAAGCTGGAGACCGAGAGTGCCATTGGTTTAGCGTTTGGTCCCCATCTAGGTGCCTCCGAACTGACCATTCCATAATTGTTGATAATTCCCACACAATACGGTGATACCCCGTCGTATTGGAAAAATACTCCTTGTAATAAATTAATTGTCTTCGATAAACGGTTCAACTTGGTCCTGTAAAATTTGTCAATATCGCTGAGAATTCAGCTCTCCGTAGACGGGGTACCATCGTAATGTGTGGGAATTATCAAGAATTATCTAATGGTCAGTTTGGAGGCACCTGGAATGGGACCAAGGGATAATCCAATGGCCCGCTCGGTCTCGAGATTTAACGCCCCTTGATTTTTTCGCTGGGATAAAATCAAAGACCTCACATAAAAGCAGCCTTTTAATACCAGGGAAGAATTAGAATAGGCTTTTCTGGATGCAAATCCGACCTTCGAAATTAATAAATACGACAATAGTAATAATGAAAAGGTGTAAAATCTGTTTCGAACAAAATGCGACACAATTTCTACATTTACTAACGTAAATTGTTTTTTTTTTTTTTTATATTCGTTTTACTGTTACTATTTATCTGGATATGTTTGTTTTATTCACAGCCAATAACAATTTCCAGGTAACTAAGAAATTGTCGTTTTAAATCATGCTGCAGTGTTATGTTTTGAAACCTAGATGTGTGCAAACAAAATATTTTAATGTATGAAATACAGTGATTGCAAATAATATTTAACATAAGTATAACAAGTGATAGATCAAAATTTAAGACATTTTACGCTATTTTCAAAAACCCAAAATATACAAAGTGGTCCATATGAAAAAATGTAGTTTAGGGTCGTATAAAATAAACAAACTCTGTATAAAACTCTCTATGGCAATGGGTTCTACGTAAAAAAGTGTTGTAAGAAATTGACTAAATTCGAGAAAAGCCCCTTAGCAGGTAAACGATTAGAGATAGATGAATTCTGTTTACGCCAGCGATCTTCTCATTATCTTGAGCTCCAGACCCCTAGATCAATTTTCTTCTATCTCTTAAAATAAAGGGTGTTTCCATAAGAACGTGTCCAATTTGAACCGTCCTGTACAGATACAATAAGCTTGCGCGTGAGGCATCAGTCTGACTGGGGCCTCAAAACAGACGAAACTGGCAAAAATCCAAAAATTCATTAAAATAAAGAGTATTTCCATAATAACGTGTACAACGGACCGCCCTGTAAAGGCACAATAAGCTTGCGCTTGGGCCGTCAGACCGACAGGGGTCTCAAAACAAATCCAAAGATTCATTTTTGTTGAACGTCGCCGAACTCACAACCTAAAGTAAATCAAAAACTACCGAAAATCTCTAAAAGTGTTAACTCTTAACGTTGTTGCATGTTAAACTGTCAATAATGCTTAAACATATATTTCAAATTTCTTGCATCGGTGCACCACAAAGGTAAGATAAAGGTTACGTCTTTAAGTAACTTTATTGAATTATGTCCAAATTGGTACACACTGTCAAATTCATACTTGCAAAGGTGTCTTGGTTACCTTTCGTTAGGCGAATTATAAATTTGATTACATGCACATTTATGTATACATCTTTTTAACAGGTTTTTTGATGCCTTTTTTGGGCTACTACCAAGTTTATTCACACAAGTCAATACACTTTCCCACAGAGGGAGTCTCAACCTATTATATAACGCTATCTAGTGCCCTGGTGACAGTATGGTAAGAAATTTAGAAATGTGTTCTGAAAAGGCGTCTTTCGTCTTTGTAGCCTTTCTTTCTACCAAGTATGAATTGGACTATACGTATCATCTTCAAGACAAATCAATAAACTTACCAACAGGAGTACCATCTACCTCATGTGTACGGTGCACCATGTAGTACAAGAAAGGTTGAAATGTTTTGAAGAGGACTCTTAGAAGCCCTTCGTTCTACCAAGTATCAACTTGACCGTATGTAACACCTTCGATACAAATCAATACACTTACTAAAAGAGGTAAAATCTAGATCATGTATGCAGTGCACCAATGCCCTTATGGCTATAGTGTAAGAAATTTTGAAATATATTTTGAAAAGGTCTCATTGTTGTCTCTCGCTTGGCCAAGTGTTAATTTTATCGTATGTATCTTTTTCGACAAAATGCTGAAAGAAATACATTTATTTTGGCTTTATTTGATTTAATCTATTATACGCATAATTACTTAATTACACTTGGAATAAGGTTTTTCTAGCTTTTCGCTTGTCGTATCCCCAATATGAATCTAGTAATACATATGTTGATACTGTAAGTTTCAGACCGAGGAAATGTTATTATTGTAACAAAAATTTTCAAACCGCAATTGTTACTGCGAAAGAACAGCTTGATTGGTTTTAATATGTTGGTAATTTGATAATATTTTTCGGGATATTTTATTTAACTGACATTTGACTAAGGGTTATAAAGAAAAAGGAAAACATATGTTGGGGTAGAAAACAGGTGTTCTGTCGAAACTGCCTTTACCGAAAGACCGTGACGAACTGTTGAAAATTCTTATACACACATCTGTAGGGTAAAAACGTCGCAATTAATAATTAATGACATTGGAACATACCGCAAATCAAAAGACATCTTTGTTTGGTGCATGATATTTGAGACCTAGATATAGGGCTTGTTACGTACGAGTGCCACATTTTAAAAATTAATACTTCTTTTAGTAATAAATATGAAAATATTCCCAAGTAATAATTTTTATCTTTTAAAAACGGGGGTGGGTTTGAGGTGTAAGGACAGTTAGTTGCAGTTAGAATTTCGATTCTAGTCGGACCGATCTGATTGTTTACACACCCTCACTGTAAACCGTTCTGTCTATAAATACTTTATCGTGTACATTTTAGTAAAACTAAAACCACGAGTTTACCTTTTTTTCTTTTCTGTGTTGTTTTAATGTAAGTTTTTCACAAAATTAAAGTGGTCGTGTAAATATACATATCGCTAAATATTCAGGTTTTCATAAGTGGCGTGTAAACAATGTATCTACCAATAATCATTATCGTGTTGGGTTTAACGGCATATTTTAACCCGTTAAATATTGGTGAATCAGTGATTAATTAAAGGATTATATTCAAACGTAAGTAGGTATTTTAATGTAAATTCAAGCTCGCAGCAAACAATTAATCAAGCCTGTGTAACCTATTAATAATCAGTCATTACCTTACAAGGAGTATCTACTTAAGTACACAAGCACGCTCATTAAACTGAAATCGGTTAAAATAAAAGGCACACAGTACACTGTCCCCTCCCTAGTTATTTGTGTGTTGGCATTGTTGACTGTTTACTAATATTTTCGCCCGTGTAGAGATTAAGACGTGGACAAACGTGGTACGATAGACCCCAGTTAAATTGTTATAAACAATACCGGGGTTTACAGACACGCGTCCAGATGATCTTAAACCACTTATTGTTTTTAAATGTAAAGAGATCTATTATATACTGACTTCCATAGAAATTGCAACACCTATAATTTATTGAACGATTTTATTGAAAATTGAAAATAAGTCAATAATAAGTTGCTCCGTCACGATTTGTAACGCACTCATTTAGACGGCGTGGCATGCTATCAATCAAGTGATCTATAGCTGCCTGTGGTATATCAACCCAAGCTTCGTGAATCCGTAGCCGGAGACCGTGTAAGTTATCTGGAGGGTGTGGTAAATTACCCAGTCGCCTACCGACCACATCCCATACATGTTCAATGGGCGACAAATCAGACTACCGAGCAGGTCATGGGTGGACGAAAATGTTAGTTTCTTCCAAAAAAACGTGTTGTAGCGCTTGCCGTATGAGGGCGCGCATTATCCTGTTGGAAAATGGGATTTTCCAGCCCCCGAAGATATGGAAGCGGAACGGGTGCTAGCACATTGGCAATATAACCAGCGGCGTTTAAGTTGCCATCACTGAAGACCAAGGGTGATCTGCTACCATAACATATTGCACCCATATCATCACTACTTCTGTGAGTGCTGTGTTGCGTTCCACAAAAAATGTTGGACTTTTACGTTATCCACGCATCCATCTGACCCTCTTACGACCATAGTGGGCCCCCAAGCAATATCGGGACTCGTCACTAAACACAATTCGATGCCATTCTTGCGCCCAATTTGCTGTTTAGTTGCTCCATTCTAGCCTGCGTAGACGGTGTAGTGGTGTAAGAGGAAGACATAAAAATGGACGATGTGCACGCTGCCCATAAGACCTTATTCGGCGACAAACAGATGACATTAATGTTCTGGGTCCTACACCTCTCATCCTATCATTTGCAATCGATCGAGTTGTTGAAAATCTGTTGTGGCCAAAAGTCTTAAGCGACGTTCATCGCGATCTGTTGTCCTGCGGGGACGTCCAGATCCAGGGCGACGTTGTTGCACCCCTTCCTCGGACCATTTGGGCAAACATCTCAATACTGTTGTAACATTTCGGTTTACACAACGAGCAATTTCTTTTAGCGAAAGTCTGACCTCTATCATGCCAATAATAAGGCCACGTTCTAAATCAGTCAATTGGGAAAAATGTTGATGTTAACGTACTCTTGGCATTGTTCCCTAGTTCAAAACAAAATTGTGAACAAACAATTTGCAAAATTGACAGTTAATTAGATACTGATTGGTTTATTTCTTCAAATTTATTGTTGCTAAGTCCAAAGGAAAAAACAAAAA
Source organism: Vesta saturnalis (assembly GCA_036346205.1). Lineage (NCBI taxonomy): Eukaryota > Metazoa > Arthropoda > Insecta > Coleoptera > Lampyridae > Vesta > Vesta saturnalis. Next base: position 1,527,969 of record JARFJB010002002.1, on the reverse strand, counting down.
AAAACTACTAGATAGATTTTATCCAAATTTTAATCATTTGTTTGTTCTAATGAAAGACATCGTTGACGAAAATTTCAATAAAATCGTTCAACAAATTCTAGGTGTTGCAATTTTTATGGAAGTCAGAATAGATGAACGTGTAATCTAAGGCAGGGATGCTGTCGTTTTTGTTATGATTTGTTTGCACCTTACCCTTGCAAGGTTCTGTATTAATGATATTTTTGTGTCTTTGATTCAGCCAGCTTATTTCGAATTGTTTGTCTACGAAGTGATTTTGCTTTATATATGTAATTTATTGTAATTGTACGTATGTATTTTTGTGCTTTTATTAAGCACCCAATTGTACATTTTTAAATTTCTTGCCTATCTTTTTTGTTCTTATCTAAGTGCAGTTAAACTGTATTAGAGTTACCTTATTATTACCTGTTTAATTTTACTGTTTATTGTGTTTTATTTGTACCTCAACCTGCATTATTATTTACTTATTTACGTTAGTGTTAACTTAAAGGCCGGCATGATTGGTAGTATGAAGGCCACATGTTTGGTATTACAATGTTTATCCTGATTTATTTATGATACAATTATGGGTGTGATTACACTGTTTGTTTTTTTGTGTTTATGTGTAGTTAAACTGCTTTTTATTATTTTTTTCTATTTCTAAATTTTATAATTTTGTACGAACTTTAACCGGATTTAATGGTATTTTGTTGTATTGGAATATGGAACCCTTTCGTTTGTTTTTTGTTCTTTGATTTATTAAGGTACTTGTGCAATTACTTATTTATTAATAAATTGGGTTTTCTTGGTGATTCTTTCCCAATTTAGCACATTAAGGGGTTGAATCATCATTGCGCAATGTGCTCGTTAATTCTAACTTGAGTAGCTTCATTATTTACGTGTCCCACATTATGTAACTCTTAACCTCATCCAATTATATCTCATTCACATACCGCGGCGTAGCTACCACTAGACGAATTCTTTTTATTACATTTGAGGTTTGCGAGTAATTAAATATCGGACTAGTAAATAAATTCTAATGTTTCAATTATTGCTAGGAAAGTCAATACAAGGCAAGCAATTAATTTGAGTAAGAGTAGTATAATTTTCAGTAAAGTCAAAATACATCCCTTAGCGATCTTCTTTTTTAAATTTGCATTATTGCGAATAAGTGCAAATTACACTTTTAAAGATACGATACCTTGGGACACTACAATACACATGCACGATTGTCCTTGTGACTTTAGATCCGTGTTTGTATGTGTATTTATATTTATGAGAAATAAAAAAAAATACTTCTTTGATTTTCATGTGTATTAAAAACATTTAGTACTTATTGGAGGTGGGTCTCAAAATCGTGTCGTACTGGGGGTCCCGCTATGGGAGTAATTCATCACTAATCACAAGATGGTTTCCAGTGTAGCCCTCAATAACACTGATAACTTTAATACACCATGACGTTTTAAGTCATATTTGCTTCGGCATCCGCAAGGAATGTCGCAGATGTTCTTCTAAAACAATAGCCGGTATGTCATTGTATTTGATGGTAGAATGCATTTTGCAATCATGGATGGAACTGGTTAAATGGTGTTTACTACATCGACTTCGTTGACACGTTCTGCCTTTAGGGTATATCAAAAATAAAATCTGGTTAAAAGCATAATTTGGACGTAAGTCGAATACTTCCGATAATATTGAATGTGATTGGAAGTTGTGAGTGTGAATGTTCGTGAAACATTTGTTTTATTATCAAGTATTTTAACCATGAACATCTGACCGGCATCCTCAATATCATACACAGACATTTTGAGTAGTTCCTGTCTACGCCATACTCCTGAAATGCACATAACCAGTATAACCTTGAAAAAAACTAATATCATATTTAGTTAACCAAATTAACACAAAAATTACCTACATCAATAAATAAGGTTTATCGTCAATTACTGTCATGAATTGGTTTACATTCCATGTGAAAAACTTTAGACTTCTTTGCACGATGTCCTAAAAGTTTTTATTTGTGTCTATGTCTGCCACCAACTTTATAAATTTTGTTATGTACATTCTAATAACCATTATAAAACCCACAATGTAGAAAATTGCACTGTTCTATATTACCGTTTTAAATAAGCAATGACTGTCGCAACTTTTTTGGACAAATAATCCTTGAATACACTGTAAGCATTTTCGCATTGTAATTTTGATTTTGTAACAAAATTTTACAAAGTTTTAATCATTTATTTGATTTGGATTAAATTTTACATTTTTAGCCTTAATGTTGTCCAACTCAATATACATTCAAGTACTTTTGGTTGCCTATACTCTTTTACATACTAAATTATAACTTTACAAAGCTATTGTTAAAAATTCTAATATCTTGCTTTTTGGCTAGTTGATAGATAAAGCTCTTTTCTTTTCATAAAAGTATTGAATTTTGTTAACATTGCATGTTTGGTTGCTGAAGCATTCCTTTACATAGTTTTCTGAAATAATTTCACTCTTCGCAAGAAGGATATTTAAAAAGTAAGTGTTTCATTAAAGAAAATAGTTTATACTCGAGAGTGCTGGATTGTTTTCTTCGTCTATTGCGGTTTTGAAGTGTACCATTCATACTGTTGTCACAAAAAGCTCGCCTTCTATTTTTAGAGCTTGTTGTGGTTGTTTCCGTTCTGGGTGTTATCGTTTCATATTTTACAAGTAAAAGAAGTTTAAGATTAGACCATCTGTACCTGCGTATGTGTAAATTACCTAGGAACTCCATCTTTATACACCTTTGGTTCACTTAGTAGAAGAATAACTTAAGTAGAACACCAATCATCAATTTAGAAATCGACAGACGATTTTAACCATATTCATCACCACAAGTTTTATATATGTAACCTATACCCCGATTCCTTTCTGGTTCATTACGTAATACTAAAATAAGGAAACTATTAGGATACCCCCTTGATCTCACTAAAATATTATTTTCACTTTGCTTTTTTTCTGTGTGCGTCTATAATTAGAACTGTTAAATATAATGTATTACGTTACTACTAAATTACTTACTTTTTTTTCATTAGATCTTCAATTTTTGTGTAAATTGTTCTTTTAACTACGGCTTTGTAATCAACTGCCGGACATTATTTTATCTTTTAAGGTTTGTGACTTATTAATTATCAAAAAACCTGCGTACGGTAGTTTAGTTCTATTCGTTGAAATTTTGAATTTTAATATTGGTGTAATTGATTAAATTTTATCTTTTCTTTAACTTTCTCTTTGAAAATATGTTAAATTAAATTTTGTTAGGACATAACAAGTATTTCGAAAATAATTATCATTTTGCAAATTAATCTTTACGCATTAGAATACCTGCGTTATTTTCGGAAGGTATTTCGGAATTAATCAGGTACATATTTTATTTACTTTATAAATTACTATAAAATGTCTTCGTTACTAAATAATTTATTAAGCTTGTGTGGTCATTTTTTTTATTTTGTTTTCTTTAAATTTTAAATTACTGAACGTATCTACACGTTGATACTTATAAATTTAACTACTATTGTTTTATTGTGTAGTTACCTTGTTTTGGACATTAATTCCCGATTTATTTATCTTTCTGTATAAAATTGTCTATTTAGAAACACGGTTTATTTATTAGGTATTTCTGTATTTGATTTAACAAATATAGGTTTTGTTTTATACCAAAACATTCTTTTTTTTTCCTATTGGTTTCTCCTTTCCTTGGGTTACTTACTCACCTCTTTTAGACATCGTTATTCAGGAGCTGGGATAACGGTGATTTTTTTTTGGGGAAGCGGCTCCTGGCGCCCTTATCCCTCCCGGAATTTTCTTGACCTCGTCCGAACCGTCTGGGGCGGACGATTTCTTTCATCAGCCGGTGAGTAGCGACCTTTCCCCCTCCCACTTTTTTTTCTCTCGACTTTCCGTTTCTGCACGTGGCAGCGGTAGTAGATTTTCTACTACAGCATTTTCTTTTCTTTTCATTTGAACTGTGGGCACAAACTTTGACAAGAGCAAAACTTGATACAACTTAAACTTTAACGAGAGTATCAATATTTTTTATCAAATTTCATTTCTCAGATGAACGTATAAAACTTTCTGTCAGATAACTTAAAAAAAATTTCATAGCTGCCCGCTTTTACAAGAACATCGGTAATATAGTTTAATAATTTCCAATCTTATTCAAATAATTTTTAAACTAGAGCGTGTATTAAGAAACCTTACCCTGAAAAGTTAAATTAAAATTAAATTTTATTTCAAAAATGTAATTACGTATCTTATACATTATATCTTTGAAATTTACAGCTGTTTCAGAAGTGTTTGATAAAAAGTACAAATTGGCCTTAATAAACCCTCCTGTTTGCCGCTGGATTTCTCTCAAAATCTAATCAGCTGTAGGACAAATGAAAACAAGCTTAAATACGAAATGTCATGAACGCACGCAGGTTAGCAGACCCATACCCACACCCACACCCACATCTACACCCACTCACACCCATCGTTATCGTTATCCTTGTTGCATAATTCTTTAATGTTGTGAACTGTCTTCATTTATACCCTGTTGTGGAACACAGACTTCTAATTCCCATTATTTTGACTCTTGGTCGTCTTCTATTCTGGATACCACTTCGGTGATTACTTTCCTATCGGACGTAGTGCACCCTTTGTTGGATCTGCTGAAATGGTGTTGTTACAGGGTTCCATGTCCAGATTCAACACCTTTAATGGTAGTGCTTCCGTTATCTTTTACACCATAACTAAGTCTGTGTATAACGCGTGTTTACTTCATTGCCGTGGCTGAACATGCACTGGCATTTTTTATTTTTCGGATGTTAGTTCATTTCATAGATTAATTTTTGAGCTTATGACACTGGGTGAATTAAGACTTAATAACTGACGTTCTGCAAAAAGATATTTACTCGCACGATTGGTGTTGCAGGTGATCCATCTTTAGTTTCTTCTGTTATCATCCTCTTTAATGCTATAGCTGCGTAAGACATTGATTTCATTGGTCTTGCAGATTGCCGTTATTGTTCAATTGACTAGTAAAGCAAAATAGGATGTGGATACTGAAAAATTGCAAGTATCTTCTTCTATAAAGCACTGTATTTCTCACTTCACTTGTTAATTCTATCAACCATAGGTAGTTCTCCATAAGGTGTTGCTGTATTGGCAATTCTCTGGTTGTTTCTCGGCCTGCTGGGTCTGGACGGCACCTGTTGTCGATTTCCTTGTTGTTAGTATCTGCAATGACTGCAGATACTAACTTTGGGATTTCCATTGTCTGTCTAAGGACTGCTAAAACAACATGTTCCTTTCTTAATTCCATTTTCTTTAGCTAGTTCTTGTTATCATTGGTCCCCATAATGTATCTCATCCAAGTTCGTTGTACCTTCCAGATTCTCATGCACGGTTTAATCGAATCGTTTTAACCTCCGCGTCCTACATTTTCAACTTAGGGGAAGTCTAAAAATTTGTCCAGTAGTTGGGACACCATAAGTCTCACATTATTATAACAATTGTTTAATATTTCTCATAACGTTTTGTAATGTTCCTCGGTTATATGAAGACGTTGTATTAACATATCAGCTTCTCTATTCAAGTAGGATTTGAAACAATCCTTCACTGTGCATGTAATAGTGTCTTATTGAGTAAGCCATAAAGTGAGGTCTAGTTCTCGTACCCTGTTCGGAATACTCAAACCATTGATAGCGATATTGTTGGTGTGGTTTGTAGTGGTTAGTTCTCCTTCATGCACGGCAATTGATCCTGGACGGTAAGATATTGGTCTTCGGACCTCTAGTATTTTTCTGCGGTAAAGTATTCACGAATGAATCTTACCTCATTTATTTAAATATCTACTTTCATTTACATAACTCGCCTCACATTTTTTCTGCTTTATTCTGCAGAATGTTGCACCGCTCCTGTATTTGTTGTTCTATTAGGAGCAGCAGTGCGAAGTCGGACTGCCTGCCTTCTAACTCGCATGTATTGTTCTTCATTCATTTCTTCGCTTTACTTCAGTAGCGCTTTGCTAGTAGCTAAAAAAGTTATCCTCAGTGTGTCTGTAGATCTCATTTAATTGATTCAAATGCGCTCACTTATTATAATCATTATAAAGTACATTTCTTTTCTTTCGTAAGGTTGCATATTATTCGTATTCTCTAACATACTTACTGAGCAAGTGCACTTACTCTTTACATCTTGATATGGTTGTCTTTTGATGCCTCGGAGTGGACACTCGCTTTTGTTAATTGTTCACTGTGTCTTCGTGTTCGAAAGAAGCGTAAATTTTTTTAGTAACAGTTCGTTGGTTACTGGCTGGTGTTGTTCACCTTAAATCCCGACGAGCCACGTACAATCTCGATCGCTGGTCATTTTTTGAACTCAGAACGTGCATTACGCAAATTCTAAAACTGACGTAACTAAATAAGGGTAAAATTATAATCGATTAATAACATTTAGATTTAAGAGTGATGAATTGATGCAAATTGTGAGCTATGCAGGGTGTCCGAAAATGTTGTGTGTAAAACCAAGGGATTTCTGGCTTAAAATAACTCGACAAAATATAGCACAGCTTAGTCCAAAATGAAATAGCAGGAGGGATACAGAGTGTTAAAGCAAACAATTTAAAAACGTTTTACTTCAATAAATGAGTGTGTGCCAAAAACAGTAAAATTTAGGACAATCAAGGTAGCTTCAGGTCTGAAGATGACAATTTCTTATCGAAACTAGTCACCATTTGTATTTATTGTTAATTCAAGTATATCATTGTGGGGTTTTTAATCGTGTTTACCATGCATGATGAGTTTGTAGAACAGATTGCGTGTGCTTGTGCTTGTGCGTGTACATGTATGTGCGAGTGCGCGTGTGCTTGTGCATGTGCGTGTTCTTGAGCGCGTCCGCATATGCGTGTGCGTGTGCGTCTGCGTTTTCTTTAGGAAGGAAAGTGGTTGGCAGTATATGGATATTAATGTAAAATGAGGGTGTAAGCACAGTTTCCAAATGAGCGATATACAAGTAGAGTACTGTGTAGAAGTGACTTAAGTGTATCAGAAAAACACGAAGTAAGCGAATTTCCGTGGGCATGAGATTTTTGCGGAGCGCATTCATTAAAACGAGAATGGGAATCATTTTGAAATTCGAATATAATATTTTTATTTTATTATAAAAGAAGTTTTAATTTATTTCCTAACTTAAATGTGTAATAAATCATGAGTGACGGTAAAACGCAATGTACTTTAGCTAAGTTAAGTGACGTTTACCACTTGATAAGTCAAAATTTACGTTGATCCTATAATTTTTCCATTTTTAAGTAAACGATAATATGTTTGTTCGTGACTAGTACGCTGTCACATTTTTACCCGCTTGCCTTCTTTTTAAAATTAAAGTCTCTGGCCAATAAGCTTATAAACCGTTCTAGTTACAATCACGTAACCTGTTTATTAACGAATAATGACGATGATTCAAAATTTGTAGTGTACTATGGTTTACTGTCATTGTTACAGTGCTACCGACTTAAAAACGGTACGTTAATAAGAATTATTAATAAACCGTAAATGAGTTAATTAAAATATGGAAATAAAGAAAAATCTATTTAAGTAAAATGTTCCTAAGCAGCGCGCGTCAAATTACTATCACTTACCTTACCCCTATAAAGAACATTAATAGTATATTAAGAAAGTTTCGCAAGACAGATTTTTATCGCACAGGTCCAAGTTTAGAAATCGAACTTCCAGTTTTCTTAAGGAAGAGCACAATAAAAACTTTGGTTGAACGAGTTCTTATAATACTGTTTCTATTTTGCATATTTTAAATTAAAAAAATACAGTTAAATTCCTAATTAGATTTAAAACATTTTGGTGCTTTTTGTTACCACTTGGTCAATAACTTTAAATGTTACTAGTATAAGTCAACACTCTCTAGACATAATATACATGAACAAGGCAATATATAGGTATTTAGTTTCACTAAGTAGGTACATCATTTGTATCACATAGTGAACTTATAAGTGCAAAGGAGTAAAATAATAATATCGAAACGATTAAGCACTGCTTTAATTTTCATTAGGTGTTTTAGGGAGTAATTTAAGAACAATAAGAAGGCGCACGCAAAACATATGAAGACATTAAATCTGATACAAATGGAACGTGTTAATTTTTGACTATAACTCAAAATAACATAGAAAGTTACTGTTGAAATTAGATACACAAAACCTTCCCCGTGGAATTATTTAATGTAAAGTTCAATTTTAACAACAATTAGATATAGAAAGTTTCGAAAATAGATACCATCATCAGATTATTGGAATAATTAAAAGTTAGACAATAACGCTTAAAAGCATAGAAAACCATAGATAAATTAAGTAAAATTCAAAATCAAGTATTTAAGACTAACACTAAAACAGAATTTAAATTAAAAAAAAAAACTTTACTGTAAGACATGTTTTATTGGCAGAAAAATCTGGTTCATCATTCCTATGGTACGTAACTCCCGTTTCTGGAACGAGGGAAGCTGCAAATGACCGCGTTGTCGTGAATTTCAGTAGTAACAATTAAAACAAATTTTATGTAAGTTCAGTTGCACGTCATTAATTTATGTCAGTAGTCCTAACGTTCTAGATTCTGTCATCTTCTTTTAAGTCATGAAGACATACGAAATAGTAGCATGAATAATTTTTTGGAACGAGCTAAATAAATTTATGACGTGATCGGTTTTTTCGTGGAATTGCCTTGAATATGTCGAATATAACTACTATTAGATGCGATTGAGCAGCCACCAAAACCAGAGCTACCAACGGAGTTGTTGCCCTCATTTGCTTGTTTCACGAAAATGAATAGCCCTGCGTCACCTACTCAGTTCATTAGAGGATGAAACTAAAAGCTCCAATGAATTTGGAAGTGTTTTAGACAAACACCTAGAAATTTGTAATGAGATGCCAATAGTTCAATTATTTCAAATTAAATACAACCTACCTTTTCCAAAAAAGATCTAGGCACTGACCAAACATGCTGACTTGAAATTTGTAATTCAATCTCAAGTGGAGTATGTTCTTCCCACTTGGCTTTACAGTAATCAGGAACTCTGATCATATGTTGGAGCAAAGAATCCGTCAGATAACCATAGAACGCTGACAGGATATGTTGTGAAGGTATATCCTCCAGTGTAGCTTTATATAAACCTTAAGTCATCGTGTGTAAATGGTTCTAAGAATTCTTGGAGATTAATTTATTTTTCTATAATGCTCAACAGTTATGATTTAGTTGATGGATATAAATATCACAGCCCTCCTCGCATGTTAAAAACACATTACTAAGTAATGAAGAGAGTACATACGTGAAACAAGGGGAGTTTCGCTGCAGTTTACCGCCAATAGATTTTCCTCGTTTTTCTTGTCTACCTTTGCCACCCAAGCAGTGGAAAGAGTTATCAAGCTTGTGACAGAGTTATCACTAAGGTACAGATGGGGGTAAGTATAAATTGTTTCGCGTGTGGAACAACACACGACCCTCCAACCTGCAAAGTGGAAAATAAAGGAAACTAAAGAATACATTCTTTAGGTTAATTCTGCAACGTCTTTTGTAATACGTTCATAATGAAAATAGGCATTATTGTAAAAACAACAATAATTTTCTGTCCGGACATTTAAACCTTCACGTGAGATAGTGGTGAATCGACATATAAATGCTAACCTGAAAAATTTTCAAAACCGCCCATGTTTACAAAAATATTAGTAATGCAGTTTAAACATTTTAAACCTTATTTAATTAATTTTTAAGGATTATTTCGTTTTGCACAGAACATAATTAATTTATAAATTTAAAATCTATGGGCTCGTATTTTTATATTATGTATATGAAATATGCAGCTGCTACAGAAATATTTGACAAAATCAAATATAGCGCCAAATGTTTGAAATTATTTTGACGCACTGGGTATATGCAGTCTTGTGTATTGTGCGTATAACGTATTTTGGATAGTAAATGAACGTGAGTTTATAATGCCTCAGGTTGACTATTACGATAATTAATTCCCCTCTAAAGGAGATTTTGTTATATTTGCCTTTATGCTAGCTATATAACAATTAATAAGGTAAAAACAAAGGTTTTATAAATATATTTATAAATCGTAGTGGTGTTACACTATAAATTAACATAAATAACTGAAACGTAAAATTAAAGGTACATAAATAAAATGTAATAAATAAAAAATTATCAATATTCAATAAAAAAAGTAACTCAATTTTGATCCTAGTTGGGAACGCCCGTTTATTCGGCAGCCCCCAATACAGCACGCCTGGTTGGGTTGTGGACGCTCCTTTTCTTTTAGGGATTTTCTGTAATCACAATTCGGATTCATATTTTCAAACACAAAATGGCATGTTGTTTTGTGATGCCAATTTATAACGGGGTTATTTTGAAGAGAATGTGTGTATATTAATATAATGACTTTTACTCAAGATTAAAGGGATGATTTAAATAAGTACAAATCAGGGTTTGAGGTTAACGTTGATAGAGAACCTCTGGTGGGACAGGTAAATAATTAATTCGATCTTAATTATTTCTAATCATTCGGTCTGGACGGGTTTCAGTGTAATCGTAATAGGGAATTAATACTCTTACAAAACTAGGTCAGAATCATAAATTGCGTTGATTGCATGCGTAATGTGAATGCGTCTACTATTACTAAAATTACTGATACAATGAATCTTATATACACACGATAATGGGGAAAAGAAAACTAAACTATTACTTAAACTTAAATTTTACATACAGGTTTGAAACGATTACTTTAATACCGGAATATTTAGTTGTCAATTTATTTGCGTTTTACTAATTGCAAGTAAAATATGCAAACAGATGTCAATTGATGTCAATATACTATTTCAATTGAATTTATATAAATGGAAAGTTTCGATGATACTGGGACTACTTTGTTGTTTATTAAAAACGGGATGATTTCAATTTGTTATGTTTTACTTACGCTAAACATATAAACAGACAGTTTATACGTATCGTAAATTAAGTAATCTATTTATTGGAAACGTATTCGTTGTATTACAAAGCCAACCTTGTTAAATTCAATTTAAGAATTAATTTTCACTTTTAGTCGTATAAAGGGAGTGTTTTCGGAATTCTGGATTTAATTATACAGATAATTCTTAATGAGGACAAGATATATACAGAGGGTTTAGTTTTGGTTATCTTTTATAGCCAAGGATACCTCAGCTGACTAAAAGTAACGTTCTTGGTTCTAGATATTTACATCCAAAGCGGTCAACCATAAATACATATAATTTGTTCGTCTGGAATTATTTATACAGGGGGTTAGATTTTATTATCTTATATAGCCAAGGGATGAATTAGCTGACTAAAAGTAACGTTCTTGGTTCTAGATATTTACAGCCAAAAGCGGTCCACCGTAAATACTTAGAATGGGTCAGTTCTGGTTTTAATCTACAGTGTCAGAGGTATTGCAACAATTTGAACTCCCCAGACTTGACTTTTCTAGTTAAAGAGCTCCATATTAGAATTGGGTTACCGCCGGCGTTACTCAGCAAATAGCCCACTCTTATTACAGGTTGCTAGTCCCTCTTTTACGTTCGACTAATTTTTAAAAGGATTTCGGTGACAGGAATCGACAGGTATTTCAACTAATTGTGTTTATAAATTGTAAAAAAAAGGTGTACTTTGAAATATTGAAATACTGGAACAATAAGTTCAATTGGTATAGAAAATTGCTTTAAGAGCGCTGGCAAGGATTTTATATTTTCTCGAATAAAAAATTCAGGAACGCTGGTGCAGTAATACCACAGAATAATGCTTACAGAGAAGTATTCTGCAGGCGAAGCGTAGAATCATAATAAACCTTTCGCTTTTATACTTCGTACAGAAGTAGGGTTTTGGCAAATTTGACGCGATGTCTTTTGCACGTATAGAGAAGGGGGCTGGTGCGTACTCAAACGTGACGTATGTTAAAACAAGTGGATTCTAGAATTGAATAAATTGTTGTATAAATTATTATCAGCATAATTTTAAAGTAATAAAAATTTATTGATCTTACTAATTTTTCTGGCTCATTACAAGTTTGCACGAGAAACTTTTTTTTCGTGTGTACAGAATGTAAATTAGGGCAAATGCTACGGCACTGGAATTTTAGTACATCATTGTGTATAATCGTTGACTGAACGCACATTCGTTCAGTCAACGGTATAATGTAAAAGAGTATTTAAGTGTTGTATGAAGATTTTTGAATTGAAAGTAGCAAATTTGATTGAGAAATAATATTTTGGTAGAATCTCCATTGAGACGACAATGGTTAAATGCTACCGGAATTTGCCCTGTCTGTTGAGAAATGTGGCATTAAAATTGTTGTAAACATATGAATGAGTGAATTTATATGTTGATATCGTGTTAAAGTGTAGAAAAGAGTGTATATTTTTACTTGTAGAAATTGAATGCATACTCAAGGACAAATGGTGCTAGAATTTGCTAAAATGTACGAAAGAAAAAATCGCGCGCGTGTAAATCTTTCATAAAAATCTGAATATAGATCTGGACAGTATATGGAGAGAATTTGAACGTGAATTAAGGTCTTTCCGAAGAGTCGTGAGGGTGTTCGTAAAAAAATCATGATGGCTGAGATTTTCTCATACCGGCTACCCTAGTTCCGTTTCAGATTTTTCACTTAGGAACAGAAACGGATGCAAGAACAGCTAATTCTATACTGTATAATTGCAGCTTTATTTATGTGTGAAAAGTACGAAAACGCCAATAACCCAAAAGCGTTCTAAAGATCATTTCATGCCCTAGATATTCGGTGGTTAAATATTTTCTTTTGATTATCCAATACATTGATATTGAAAAGCTTCAGAAAAGTAGGTAGAATAGCAAAATCGTCATTGCCTATGAATACAAATGACAACTCTTAATAACGATTGTAAGTATATTCAGGGAATTAGTTTCCAAATTCTCAAAAATCCCAGAGCTTTCAATAACTACGCCATCTGACACGTCCACTTGTTTTAATGCCAATAAGCATAAACTCATAATTGACATTAACAATTGGCATTAATACCATACTAAGATATCCTTTATATTTACAAAAGAAAAAAAACGCCTTCTTGATAGGCAGCTATCAAGAGCATGCTTCCCATCAACTGCTTCTAAACAACAAGGAAAATTCCACTTAGTAAAAATTCAATGGAGATTGTTAATAAATACATTATGCTGCATTTTTACCACCCGCAATACGGAGTATAATGGAGGCATCGTACTCGCTTCAAAAATACCCCCCCCCCCGCCACTTTTTGATGGTAATACGTGACTCCCCAGGAACCCAAATGAAGTAAAATTTCGATTATGTCTGTCAGTCAGCCTTTGCGCTCATTTCCGGTCAAAACATTTAACCTTATTGAACCAAATTTGGCATACATGTTAGGCGTAAGATGAAGACCTGGAATCGTGTATGCACGTTTGTCAAAAAAACAAACTGTCAGTTATCATTATTTAGGACATACTACTGAACGCAAAATGTCCTAGATATTTTTAGGCGTATCTGTGTCTGTATCTTCGCCTGTGACTGTGTCTGTGTCTGTGTATGTGTCTCTGTCTGTGTCTGTGTCTGTGTCTGTGTCTGTGTCTGTGTCTGTCTCTGTATCTGTGTCTGTGTCTGTGTATGTGTCTGTGTCTGTGTCTGCGTCTGCGTCTGCGTCTGCGTCTTCGTCTGCGTCTGCGTCTGCGTCTGCGTCGGTTCGGTGTCGGTTCGTTCTGTGTCTGTCCTGTGTCTAGTCGTTTTCATGCTGCCATCTGACAAGTCCACTTGTTTTAATGCCAATAAGCATAAACTCATAATTGACATTAACAATTGGCATTAATACCATACTAAGATATCCTTTATATTTACAAAAGAAAAAACGCCTTCTTGATAGGTCAGTCTATCAAGACCATGCTTCCATCAACTGCTTCTAAACAACAAGGAAAATTCCACTTAGTAAAAATTCAATGGAAATTGTTAATAAATACATTATGTGCATTTTACCACCCGCAATCGGAGTATAATGGAGTGTATCGTACTCGCTTGAAATACCCCCGCCACTTTTTGATGGTAATACGTGACTCCCCAGGAACCCAAATGAAGTAAAATTTCGATTATGTCTGTCACTCGGTCTGTCTGTCAGTCAGCCTTTGCACTCATTTCCGGTCAAAACATTTAACGATTGACCATTCTGGCATACATGTTCGGTCGTAGTGAAAACCTGGAAGTGTATGCGTTTGTCAAAAAATGTCAATTTCATTATTTAGGACATACTCTGAACGCAAAATGTCCTAGATATTTTTGGCGTATCTGTGTCTGTATCTTCGCCGTGACTGTGTCTGTGTCTGTGTCTGTGTCTGTGTCTGTGTCTGTATATGCGTCTGCGTCTGCGTCTGCGTTTGGTCTGCGTCTGCGGCTGCGTCTGCGTCTGCGTCTCGTCTGCATCTGCGTCTGGTCTGGTCTGCGTCTGTCGTGTCTGCGCCTACGTCTACGTCTGCGTCTGGTCTACGTCTGCGTATGCGTCTCGGTCGCGTCTGTGTCTGTGTCGTGTCGAGTCTGTGTCTGTGTCTGTCTGTCATATATATATATATATATATATATATATATATATATATATATATATATATATATATATATATATATATATATATATATATATATATATATATGTATATATCACACAACACGCCCTCACACACGCACTCGCTGGTTTTTACATCATATAGTTATAGCTTAGTTCCACCCTATTGTACAGTAGTTGAAGTATATATCAAATCGGGTGTTTGTAATATAATCTGTATATCTTAAAAAATAAAATAAAAAAGATATTAGAATATGTTATGGATCAATATCTCAATATTTAGTTGCGTTCACATTAAAATTTTTCAAAATATTCTGTTTGTGCATAATTTAGTAACTTTTGAAGGAAAGGTTATGTGGATCCTAGTGAATTTATCTCGAGCATTACTTTTATGAAAGTTAAAATATGAGTGATCGAACGTTTTTACAAACGAACGAAACAAAAAAATCTTTCTCTTGAGATACGAAGTAAGAAATATGTCCGTTGTCAAAAGGTTGTTTTGTTATGTTAAATATCCCTTACCGCACACAAAGTGTAATTTCAGAATTCTAGATGTCGACAAAAAAATAAAATAATACAAGAAGTGTTTTTTTTTCACAAAGTAAATTAAACGAAAATAATGCATGTATTAGGTTTACTGCTTAAATACATATTATTTAAATCCAGTTGAAATAAAAAACAATTGAAACTTTGACATTCATTTGTTTGGATACCTGACAATTACAAATGAGAAAAAAATTAATAATTAAAGAATAACCAAAAAGAAGATTTAAACCTCAAACAAACGCAGAAACGAGTGACGTGTTTTCAAGTTTCCATTCGAAATGTATACGATATCAAATATTTACAAAATTT